>OZ038515.1:4937861-4957861 GCA_964036315.1 Acanthosepion esculentum | reverse complement strand
TTCAACCAGCAGGCTAGCGGCCGAGCTTCAGGAATACTCTAACCAGAACTTATATAAACGATTAAAAATTTTACTAATTTACATTGTTAGAATTGAACAATATTTACTGAGTTTTCTGAGGGTCCGTGTTATTTTTTGATTTTACTCAAACAAGGTACTCGTTATTATCGACTCGACCAAGGTACTCGTTATTATCGACTCGACCAAGGTACTCGTTATTATCGACTCGACCAAGGTACTCGTTATTATCGACTCGACCAAGGTACTCGTTATTATCGACTCGACCAAGGTACTCGTTATTATCGACTCGACCAAGGTACTCGTTATTATCGACTCGACCAAGGTACTCGTTATTATCGACTCGACCAAGGTACTCGTTATTATCGACTCGACCAAGGTACTCGTTATTATCGACTCGACCAAGGTACTCGTTATTATCGACTCGACCAAGGTACTCGTTATTAATCGACTCGACCAAGGTACTCGTTATTATCGACTCGACCAAGGTACTCGTTATTTTACACTCGACCAAGGTACTCGTTATTTTACACTCGACCAAGGTACTCGTTATTTTACACTCGACCAAGGTATTCGTTATTTTACACTCGACCAAGGTACTCGTTATTTTACACTCGACCAAGGTACACGTTATTATCCACTCGACCAAGGTACTCGTTATTTTACACTCGACCAAGGTACTCGTTATTATCGACTCGACCAAGGTACTCGTTATTATCGACTCGACCAAGGTACTCGTTATTTTACACTTGACCAAGGTACACGTTATTATCCACTCGACCAAGGTACTCGTTATTTTACACTCGACCAAGGTACTCGTTATTATCGACTCGACCAAGGTACTCGTTATTATCGACTCGACCAAGGTACTCGTTATTTTACACTCGACCAAGGTACACGTTATTATCCACTCGACCAAGGTACACGTTATTATCCACTCGACCAAGGTACTCGTTATTTTACACTCGACCAAGGTACACGTTATTATCCACTCGACCAAGGTACTCGTTATTTTACACTCGACCAAGGTACTCGTTATTTTACACTCGACCAAGGTACTCGTTATTTTACACTCGACCAAGGTACTCGTTATTTTACACTCGACCAAGGTACTCGTTATTTTACACTCGACCAAGGTACTCGTTATTTTACACTCGACCAAGGTACTCGTTATTTTACACTCGACCAAGGTACTCGTTATTTTACACTCGACCAAGGTACTCGTTATTTTACACTCGACCAAGGTACTCGTTATTTTACACTCGACCAAGGTACTCGTTATTTTACACTCGACCAAGGTACTCGTTATTTTACACTCGACCAAGGTACTCGTTATTTTACACTCGACCAAGGTACACGTTATTATCCACTCGACCAAGGTACACGTTATTATCCACTCGACCAAGGTACACGTTATTATCCACTCGACCAAGGTACTCGTTATTTTACACTCGACCAAGGTACTCGTTGTGTGAATAAGAAATAAGATCGGCACTGGTATTCAGAGAACTTAAAATGATTATTGGTTACTTATTTTACTGCATCATTCTACCTAGAATGATTGCCGCTTGACGAAAACAAGTCAGTACATCATTGAAACAAATTAGTCGTAAATAATCAAATAAGTACTGTGTAATTCGTTGCAATAAAGATCACTCTGGATCATAATTCGTTCAATGATCAAGCCTTTCTGCTAACAGTTTGAAACAATTTTTGACGACATAATCATTACTATAGACTATAATTTTAACTCAAATGGTCACGTCTATCTCATCGAGCCCATTAATAACATTACTTACTCAAATGACATTATTATTATTGTTATTACTACTAGATTGACCAAAAGAGGAGACATCATTGGAAGAGCCAGACAAGCAGCAAGGACTAGATTTTTGGCTATGATAAAAATTTTCCTCATTTTGAAAATAATTTCTTTTCTTTTTTTTGTACAAAGCACTAAATATTTTCTCCATTCTTTTGTCGTCTCATTAAAGAAATAGATAAATAAAAAAAATAATTATGCTGTCACTGTGGTGTCCACAAATATTTAAATGAATAAAAATAATTATAGTGTCAAAAATAATTACCACAATTAAAATTATCATTAATTCATTCATCCTAAACAAATGAGAATCGACACCACTTTTCTCCTCTACACACACAAGCAGGTGACATTCTCACTCTTGGACAAGCAGTTCACACAGACTGGTCATCAACATATGTGTCAATGAAAATTCCATCTCCTTTTCCTTTATCATGCCATAATAGTTACATTTATCTTTTAGCACTCAAAAATTTGAGGCAAGAAAACCCCATTCACTTCATGTATTTTCCCAACTAAATTATCTGGACACTCATTACACATATCTATAAAACCTCTTTCTAAAGCAATATTATATTTAATGTTGTCATACCCATAAAAAATAAATAAATAAAAATTAATTATAGCATCAAAAATAATTATAATCAAATAATTACAACAATTATAACTATCATTAATTCACTCTTTCTAAACCAATGAGAATCGATCCTACTTGTCTCCTCTACGCACACAAACACGTGATATTATCGCTATCGGACAGGCCGTCAACACGTGCGCCAACGAACATTTCGGTTCACTTTCCATTTTCAGAGCATTAAGGTAACATTTACATGAATCCCTCGATTAATGCGTTTACGATTAGGGCATACATAATACTCGATTAGTGCGGTAAAACATTCTTTAGTTTAAATATAATCATTGAAATTTGATTTATTTTTTTTAGTTATCGCTGTACACATCGGCCGTACTAATCGAGGGATTTCTGTATCTCTTAACACTCAATAAAATTCGTGGTAAGGCTTTGTACACAACCAACCACACTTTCTGAAGGCCCGAATACAGAGACCTGGTGCATTACGTGCCACAAGTTCCCCAAACGATCATCTGCAAGTTTTGAATTCAGAGTTTTCCTTCTCCTAGACCAGTTGCCATCCAAGGCTACAGAACCCAGTCTGTCCGGCTATTTAGCCATTGCTGTAGGGAGAAGAGGATTAATACCTTGCCCAAGGGTATTAGCACGTAAATGAATGTAATGAATTCGATTAGAATTCGGCTCTCTGATTCCTCAATCCGAGCCGCTATCCACTACTCCACCGTGCCTTATATGCAGAAATATAGTGTTAAAGTGTGTTATATTTATGGGATAAAGTGCTCAATATCAGAGACAGAGCGAATATAAATATAAATATAAAAGGGAACATTGAAGTCAACACTCAGAAGCGACAGGCTGTTTCATGCTAGATGCAATCGTCAGGCCCCCTGACGATTGCGTCTTCAATGTTCACTTTATATATATATATATATATATATATATATATAATGACTTCAATGTTCACTTGTATGTATGTATGTATGTATGTGTGTGTGTATATATATATATATATATATATATATATATAGACAATAAGGTCAACTCCTATCAGTGACTCTTTCATGCCTGAGTCATACACTGTAACTCTGATATTGATCTATTTCTCCATACATATAGCATACATTAAAATTATATTTTAATCATCGTATTTTGCTCGGTCTAGGCAATCTAGACTTGGAGCATCTTACTGAGAAGGTAAGTTTTCTTTTGACCATTTTTCTCTTTCTTTTTTCGGTATTGTCGTTTTTAATCGAGGCTGTATATAAATAAGAGTTCTACATCTTGGCAAGTTGTTCGTTGGTTTCATAGTTTTGTTTTTCGTTATATATAATATATATATATATATATATATATATATATATTAAAATTTGTCTTGTGTTAATATTATATTGGTTATCTGTGAGGCCATTCCCTTTAATTATTAAGCCGAAGAAGAAATCGCATTCGCGCGGTTATTCATGTTTCTGCAAAGGTCAAACTGAATTTAAATGTGCATTTTTAAAAACATTTCAGTAAGCGATATTATATGATACGATACTTAATGTTTTTTTTAAGTAAAACAAAATCTCATAATACTCTGTTTGCTTGTATGCCTCTCAAATCACTCAAACAGTACATGCTAGAATTGTGAAACTAACTTAATGTATTTGAAGATAAGTGCGTATTATGTTAAACTGCTGGGCATGCCCATGAAAAATAGTTAATTACTATAGTACCAAGTTTCCATCGTTTTCGTCGAAATAGATAGTTGAGTACTGTTTTCTATACTGGCTCTCAAAGGATACCGCTAGTAATAATGGTACGACAAATTCAAAATTCAACTTTTATGTATTTCTAATAATATATGTTGTCATAAGATTAGCTGTTTCCTTATAAGGAAACATTCGGCATTCATTGACTGAACAGTTAGCGTTAATTTCGGTTAAAACTGGAATCTACGTGCAAACTACGTCCGTATCTCTTACGTCCATTTTGCACTAATGTCCTCGGGAATGGCATGAATCGATCTCTGCTCCTAGCACAAGATATCACATCTCCAGTTTAGAGTAGACTGAACTCTGGTGTATTGGAATCAGTCTAGGAAAAGGCCCATTCTGAATTCAAAACCATGGAGAAGGCAACAGGGAATTATTCTGTCTTTCACGAAGATGTTATGACAATCTACAAATATTTTAAAAAAAAGAAATGTGAACAGCCTTGAATCTCTTACATTCTCAGAGGTCATGACATTAAAAAAATAAATTCTTATAAATTATGCTTTCAGGATATTTATTTGCTGATAAGTCGCGTGTCTTCCATTACAACTTGTTAGATAAATTTAATCACCTTTCAAATTCTAATCAGTACCGCTGGACGTTTTAGCATCATGAACAGCCCGACCCACTTTCACAGGTAGGTAGTCTTGAATCGAGCAGGTCATAAAATTAATTTCATTACTATCCTGTTTCTAACTCACTTTTCTCATTGACCAAAGATATTGTAAACATGTTCTTCCAATAATCTTACTTCTAGTGAAGACCCTAATTTATGTCCAGCCATACACGGGTACTTATTACCCAAACACGCATATGCATACACAGATGCTGTTATAAATGTCATACAGGAGGACAGTTACTCAGTATGACCGGAATCCTCTTAAAATTTAGAATATATATATATATATATATATATATATATAAAAAGAAAGATATATAATCCGGTGTTCTTACTGATATTTTAATTTTTACAAAACAGTGCTCAATGTAAATTTACAAAGCATAAATATTATAAATTAACTAATCTAAAATATTGCTTCTTCGCTACATATGAATTGCCATGTTTCAAAGACCGAAGCTAAAAACTTCAAATTTAATTATATAATTAAATTAAAAGCATTAATTCTGTTTCATATGAATTGTATGTGCGTTTAAAACTCAGTAAATTTAAAAATAAGTTATTCCAAAATTCGCTTGAAGATGAAAGTGAAATAATGCTTTTAAATTAATTATATAATTAAATTTGAATTTTTTAGCTTCGGTTTTTGAAACATGGTAATTCCCGTGTAGCGAAGAAACCATATTTTAAATCCGTTAACACACACATATATATATATATATATATATATATATATATATATATATATGCGGGGTACTCGGTGGAAAGCGCTCAATATCAGTGATAGAGCTATATATATATATATAATATAGGGTTGTAATCTTCATGTCCTGAACATTGTGTTTAAGCATGAAACAGACTGTAGCCGCTGAGTGTTGACATCAATGTTAACATTTATATTTGTATACGCTCTGTCCCTGATATTGAGCACTTTATTCCATAAATATAGCATACTTTAAAACTATATTTTTATCATATCACATACATACACACACACATATATATTTGAAAGAAGATATATATATTAATATTATATGTATATATAAGGTAATATGTTTATTGTTCAGATTCGTGATTTCGAAGAGTTTCAGCTATTATCATGAATAAAAGAAATTAATTGTTATAAAATATTTGTTTTTTGATTGTTTGCCTCATTGCCATGATTTTTTTAAAGTTTTGAAAGTTTGTAGTGTCACGTGAATGTGACGTACTGAAGTCTCGGAGAATTAATCATATCTTATCTGTTATCGTCAACAAGTCTCATGTAAAAAGGATATTGTTGCCTCGATACTCTCCGTATTTTCATGGTCTTTAGGTCTGTTTATTTTCATATGAAAATGTTATCAATTAAAAAAAAAAAAAACAGTAATCCACCTTTATGTTTAAAGTTCGAATTATTATTTTATATTAAATAATTTTTTTTTCATATAGCTTAATCGCAGTATCTTTAAATTTTTTTTATAATAAATACCATTAATCCTTGTTTATTTTAATATAAAGTCAGATATTAATCCCCGTTTATTTTAGATATAAAATAATAATTCCGTCTATTTTAAATAAAAAAACGTAATCCCCGTATAATATATGGACTCCCCCCTGCATTGCGTTAACCAGATATTTTCATTAAAATTTAAATTATGTAAAGGTCAGTCTCTACCCAGCACCTGAAGAGTACGTTGTGTATGAAAATCCAAGTCGTGCTACCGGTGAGGGACTATATATATATATATATATATATGAGAGTAAGGCAGCATATATTCATTCAAGCTTCTTTGGTTAAATTAATTCATGTACTTGAAAGGACTAAAAGTAAAATTGGCATAGTACGTACAAATTATTTAACATTTACGGTGTTAACGCATAATACATGCCTATGGATGTGCTATGCGTAAACACGTGATGTTAAATAATATGCAAGCCCTGAAGATGGTCTTATATGAGACTGAAAGTAGATGGGGAAAATAAAAATTATTTGAAACAAAATTTTGGTATTTTTCTTGGTCAATTTTCTACAGCCACCATGAAATCAATTTGTGAAATTGAAAAAATTAAACCTAAAATAGACATAAGCCTAAATTATTTAACCAAACATGCTTGTGTATGTATGTATGTATGTATATATATATATATATACACACACACATCTATATATGTATATACACACACACACAAATATATATATATATATATATATATAGTGCCGTTCGATAAAAGTGACTCACCTGATTTTTTTTTAATTAGACATTTTTTCGCCTATTGTTTTTGAGGTCAAACTAATTTTTAATCTAACTAATATTAAGAACCCTTGCCGACCACCTAGTAAAAAAATTTACTCACCCTAAGATTCTATTGATAATTATAATTTTGGATATAAATAAGATTTAGGGAAAAACTGTGCAAAAAAAAGTGACTCACTCATTTCCTGCAACTAGTAATCAATAGAAACATAACCGAACAGCTTTAAATAAAGAATAATAGAGGTATAATTTATTTATAATAGATAATATAGTTTGAAATATTTAATAATCTATGGGTCCTCCTTTATTTTGAATAATCTTTTCAACCCTTTTTGGCTTGATTAGGTTCTGGCAAATCTCATCTCCAAGCATTGAATTCCATTCGGATATGAAATTCACAATCAAATCCTCTTTGTTGCTCAACTGCTTTCTCGAGATCCTGTACTTTATAATGCTCCATAAGTTTTATATGGTGTTGAGGTCAGTAGATTGGGGCGGCCATGTCATAACATTCACCTGCTTCTCATCAAAGTATTCCTTCATCAATTTTTATTTGTGACAAAAATGTTTTTAAAAATAAGCTTTGTGGGGTCGATTTGCACCCTTTCAGCAGAAGGAAGCAGACAAGGCTCTAAAATTCTCTTGTACTGCTCGCTCCTGAGGGTCTCTTCAATAGGTTTTAAGAAAGCAGTTCCATGAAAAGAAAAGCATCCACAGAACATTATACTGAACGGATGCTTGACAGTACTTACTGCTAAATTCAAAGAGCTTTCAAAGCTTCATCTTCGGATTTTAGATCGCTTATCCTTTGAATTTAGCTCAACTTTCGTTTCATCGGAGAAGAGAACATTTAGTAAAAAAAATCAGGTGAGTCACTTTTATCAAAAGCACTGTGTGTATACACGCACACACACACACACACACACACACACATATATATATATATAATTATTTTTTAAAAATGTTTCCATCGCTACACAGGAATTGCCATATTTCAAAAACAGAAGCTAAAAACTTCCAGTTCAATTATAGAAATTAAATTAAAGTACCTAGTTCTGTTTCATCCTCATGCGAATTTTGGAATAACTTACATTGAAATTTACGGAGCTTTATAAGCACATACATTCATAATATTAGTTTCTATGGATATGGAGAAAACCAATGATTTTAAAAAGGGCCGGTTGGGTATTCATTTTCACTGACAACTATCCTATCAACATATTAGTTACATTGGAAAAGAGGTTTAGTCAAGGTAGGGTCGAGGGTGCCTTTTTTCAAACGAATGAAGACATCCGTTCAACGCATGTCGTCCAGATGGATCCTAGTAATATCAGATATTAAAACTGATCCAAAGAGAGTGCTCAATGTATTTATTATAACAGAGCATATATTTTATACAGCAAAAAATCCCAAATTAACTCATATGGGTATAGTCTATTTCAGACTGGCACAATCACATGCCAGTCCTCCGCAGATGTGTCACGTAAAGGTTATTTTTAGTGGATACTCATATTTGAGTAGAAACTCCTTTTATTTATTAAATACTATATTTATTTATTTTCGTATCCCGGCCTTGAATATTCAAGAACCTTATTAAAGAAAACACAGCACGGTGGAGTAATGCGCTCAATATCAGTGATAGAGCTATATATATATATATATATATATATAATATAGGGTTGTAATCTTCATGTCCTGAACATTGTGTTTAAGCATGAAACAGACTGTAGCCGCTGAGTGTTGACATCAATGTTAACATTTATATTTGTATACGCTCTGTCCCTGATATTGAGCACTTTATTCCATAAATATAGCATACTTTAAAACTATATTTTTATCATATCATATCACATACATACACACACACATATATATTTGAAAGAAGATATATATATTAATATTATATGTATATATAAGGTAATGTTTATTGTTCAGATTCGTGATTTCGAAGAGTTTCAGCTATTATCATGAATAAAAGAAATTAATTGTTATAAAATATTTGTTTTTTGATTGTTTGCCTCATTGCCATGATTTTTTAAAAGTTTTGAAAGTTTGTAGTGTCACGTGAATGTGACGTACTGAAGTCTCGGAGAATTAATCATATCTTATCTGTTATCGTCAACAAGTCTCATGTAAAAAGGATATTGTTGCCTCGATACTCTCCGTATTTTCATTGGCTCTGCTCGGATTGAGAAGAGCCGAGTTCGAATTCCAGTCGAATCTATTACATTCAGTAACGAGGGTTCTTTACCTTGGGAAAGTTATGAATCCTGTACACTCCCACATACAGTTATGGATAAATAGCAGGGCAGACAGTGTTCTATAGCCTTGGGTGGCAACCGGTCTAGGAGAAAGTAACTCTGAATACAAAAACTGTTTGTAGCCCTGGCGTAGCACGTCAAAGAAAGGATTGTTCGCATTGGTTTGATGATCCCGACTACGGTCGACCTGGATGGTTAGATTAAAGAAAACATGCAACCTTCGGCAAGTTTCGAACCTGAGCTCCTATGGCAAGAGAAACCGTCGTTAGGTTCGAGGTGCTTTAGACCACGTCGGTTGGCCGGACAAAGCTTTATAGCCCTGTAAAAGCGCAAATTTCTTTACAGATTCTCGAAACAGCCAGATCTGCTCAGTTCTGTCTTTAAATAACTTTTCTGGGTTGATAAGCCCATCAAAAATGAATCATTCAAATAAGCAATAGCCCAATAATAACAGAAAAATGATTTCGCCCAATAAATATATTTTGACGTTCCTCCTGCTTTAATCACAGAAGTACTTCTTCCAAATTATTATGGAGAGCCAAGTTTCAATTCCAGTTGGGTTCGTTATATTCACTTAAGTGCAAATACCCTTGGGAAAGTTATGGATCCGTCTCTTCTTCCCGCAGCTATGGGTTAATTAGTAAGACTTATATCACTAAACCACTATTATCTCAAAAAATAATTCTTACAATCTAAAAATATTTTCTGGCTTTAAATTACCAAAAGGTTAAATAAACCACTGAAAAAAAGAATCCTTAAAAAATAAAAAATAAACTAATAATAAAAAAAAATGTTTGTCTATATTTATGAGATGAGGTATTATGTACATTACTTACATTATTCGGACTATTGTCCTCATCTTTGTCGCCATATTTATTACAACGTTTCGGCCGTTGTTTCGCTCCAGCCTTCTTCAGGTGGTTGGAATGTCGAACTGACTCCTTTATTTCGCTCACTGGGGTAGACTGTCCTAGTTCCACGTTTAATGGATGTCAGTTATCTCCTGTTAATTCCCCTCTCCAAGTTCTTCACTCCCTTAACCGGGTATTGAACTCACACTCTTTTGGGTCTTGTCACCGGATCTAACTAACGCCTTTATCCACTGTGCCATGTGTCCTTGAAGAAAAATGCTTTCAGCCAATCATATATTTTCTGACATTCCTTACCAATAAACTTAATTAAACACCCCTGTTTTAATCACAAAAAAATTACCCGGCTTTTACGAATAATTGATCATTGCGCTCGTACCCGGCTTTTACGAATAATTGATCATTGCGCTCGTACCCGGCTTTTACGAATAATTGATCATTGCGCTCGTACCCGGCTTTTACGAATAATTGCTCATTGCGCTCGTACCCGGCTTTTACGAATAATTGATCATTGCGCTCGTACCCGGCTTTTACGAATAATTGATCATTGCGCTCGTACCCGGCTTTTACGAATAATTGATCATTGCGCTCGTACCCGGCTTTTACGAATAATTGATCATTGCGCTCGTACCCGGCTTTTACGAATAATTGATCATTGCGCTCGTACCCGGCTTTTACGAATAATTGATCATTGCGCTCGTACCCGGCTTTTACGAATAATTGATCATTGCGCTCGTACCCGGCTTTTACGAATAATTGATCATTGCGCTCGTACCCGGCTTTTACGAATAATTGATCATTGCGCTCGTACCCGGCTTTTACGAATAATTGATCATTGCGCTCGTACCCGGCTTTTACGAATAATTGATCATTGCGCTCGAAATCGAGTCTACGCTCCAATCCGTCCGCCTTGGAAAGCCAAACGAGTTTGACAACGATGGCGCAGACTAACAGTTCTCATACATAGCCAGACTCTATAAAACTGTAATACTAAATGCAAAATGACGGGGGCGGAGTTTCATCTACTGTCAAGTACGGTACGTCAAAGATAAACATCAGCGAAAGAAGGAACTGTAACGCAATCAAGGTTTGCCGAATTCTTTCAAGTACAAAGTTTTTTCTTTGATTTGCTTAAACAACTGTTCTCTGTGTTACATGCTTCACGGCATATTATGTATCGCCAAGCAAAGGTTTGCACACTGCCTCTGGGTTTTAAGTATTGTTACACGCCTTTACCTTCTCATACTGCTGAAAATAAGACATCATCAACCCGTCATTTCAAATCTGATTTTACACATACATACATATATATATATATATATATATAATATATATATATGCATGCATGCAAGTTTCGTTAAAGACAACTGACAAGGTACAGCGATTAAGCTTTTTATTTTATTTTTCTTGTGTTCGTATAAGTGTTTTCTTTTCGGGACATCAAATACGCACATAAAAAAGCCAAAAAATAAAAAAAATAAAAATGTTATTATGGCTAAATCAATAGCCGAAAGCGCTCGGATATGCAGAACTTTTGGACAGTTTTCATGTCCAGAAAAAAAAACACTTATAAAAACTTATACGAACACAATAATAATAAAATAAAAAGCTTTATCACAATACCTTGTCAGTTGTCTTTAGCGAAACTTGTATAAAAGAGGGATTGCTGTCCAAACACACACACACTATATATATATATATATATATATATATGTGTGTGTGTTTTAAGACATTTTTATGTTTATACATTCTTTTTTATAGATTTTTATAGTTATTTTTAAAATAAATGTCGGACTTTGTCCATTTCATAACATATATATATATAGTTTTTCGGGAGTGTGTTTGATGTGTGTATATTAGTATGGGTGTTTGTATAAGTGTGACACGTCAACACTTCCGCAAGTATGTCCATCTTGGGTGGGTGAGCAATGTGGGTAGGTCTTGATTTATGTGCCTATATATTAATTCTATCTCTGTTGTTAAATTTGTGATTAAGCCCGTGTGGATGGAGTGCTTTGAGGAGGAACGTCCATTTGTCTTCATGGTCCTCTAAACTTTTTCTGTTATTTTTTCTGTACTATTCTATTTTTCAATTATAGTGAATTTGGCATGGCTTCTGCTACACGGGTTTCTGGTTTCGCGACCTTCCTCAAGCAAAGGGTAGATATTTCCACATATTATAAAAATTAATTTCGAGCATTTTTCCTGGTTTCTGGTGTAGATAGGAGTGTAAATTGGCAGGTGTTTGATTACTTTAGGCTTTCACTTGAATTTTTTTTTTCATGAAATGACACGGGATGACGTGATATATGTAAACGATGAAAGTGGCATAATGCAAAAATGTAAACTACATGCATATTATCAATACTCATTAATAATTGCTTAAGAAAACCAATAAAATAAAAAAATAAACAAAGGACTTTCGTAGTAATAGCATTTATTAGCTGACTATATATATATATATATATATATATATATATATATAGTCTTAAGATATGCTATATTTATGGGATAAAATGCTCAATATCAGATAGAGCGTGTGTAACTATAAAAGTGAACATAGAAGTCAACACTTAGAGGCGACAGTCTGTTTCATGCTAGATGCAATCGTCAGGCCTCTAAGTGTTAACTTCTATATATATATATATATATATAAATGTTTCAGTGGTTTTTAATCAATATTAATACACAAGAGAAAATGCCGCAATTATATCTAAATCATTAACACATTTTTCTTTAGCAGCATCGTCCATGCGATTTAAATTCAGTTATGTAAATATATTCCAATAAAATTTGTTTCATACGTTAAATTATGACGGATTTCAAAGTTATTATGAAGAATACATATAGCCTCTATTGTTATTGCAAAAAATCTCCTTCTTTTTAAGATAACGTAATTTTTAACTAAATACGTATGCAGTGATATAAAAAAAACATCTGTCTATATTTCTGAGATTAGGTATTATGTACACTATTTACATTATTCGGATTATTGTCCTCATCTTTGTCGCCATATTTATTACAACGTTTCGGCCGTTGTTCACTCCGGCTTTCTTCAGGTGGCTGGAATGCCGAACTGAACCCTTTATTTTGCACAGTGGATAAAGGCGTTGGCTAGATCCAGTGACAGAACCCAAAGAATGTGAGTTCAATACCCGGTTACGGCAATGGAGAACTTGGAGAGGGGAATTAACCACGAGATAACATCCATTAAACATGACACGTGGAACTAGAAGAGGTCTACCCCAGTGAACGAAATAACTGGTTCAGCTCGACATTCCAACCACCTGAAGAAGGCCGGAGCGTACAACGGCCGAAACGTTGTAATACATATGGCGACAAAAATGAGCACAATAGTCCGAATAATGTCAATAGGGGAAAAAAAACATTATTCTTTTAATATAGTTTTAGGTAGCAGAAATAACATTTCGAAAAGTTGACTTATTCGATTCCTTTCGGAGATAAGATCCAAATAATAATCTTTTACCTTGATCTCCTTGATAAGATCCAAAGAATCGGCAGTATTATTGGTCCTGATCTGACGTCTCAGCTCCAATCACTTTCCCACCGCCTCTCTGTGCCTTTTCTATACATACTTTCATGGTATTGTTTGGATGAGCTCTTTCCTATAATACCCAGAGTTGTTTTGTTTTAATTTAAGCGCAGCACTAGACTGGAGTCGAGATCGCATCAATTTACAGTTGAGCTGGCTAGATGTAGCCGCAACTTCTATGCTGAAAGTTTCTTCTCTCGCTCTCTTCTCTTGTGGAACTCCCTTCAAGTTCCATGCTTTCCCACCAACTTAATCTGATCACGATCCTTCTGTTAAGCTTGGAGAGTAACCATACATTTTTATTGCTCAAAATAGACTCCAGTAGCATTATAGAAACCTCGGAGAATTCCAGAAAGATATCTTTAATCATTTCTAAGATACAACGGTTCAAAGCTTAATCTAGCAATTGGACAATTTTGCTGTTACACTCGGTACGTCAGATAGATCGGACGAGAAAAAATTGTCTCTCACGACACAGTGAACCAACTTTCCTAGTGGCAGACCTAGCAATTGAGTCGATATAATCTTTCCACTTCATATCAATGGAAACTGTTAGCCCGTTGATAGACGCGGGCTGTTGACCCGCGCCGAACTCTAACCCTTTTTACAACGTATGAGGGCCAGGCACTTCAAAACCGATAGCCAAAAATATGATTTGATTACCGTAGTGATGGTTTTGTGCAGAACCAACCACACTTTTTGAAGACCAAACGCCGGTTTTGAATTCAAACCAGGGGGAAGAAGAGGATTCATACCTTTCCCCAAGGTTATTAGCATGTAAGTGAGTGTAATGGATTTGACTGGAATTCGAACTCGGCACTCCGATTCCTCGATCCATTATTCCACCGTGCATATATATATATATATATATATATATATATATATTATATATATATATATATTCTACTTATATATTTATATTTCAAGTAAATACGCTCTGCGCATATATTTTTTCTTACAAGTTGAGGACAGTTTTTTTTATCTTGTATGTTCTTTTGTTTCTTCGAATCTTTGGCGGTGCCAGCAAATATATGTTACCTTCAAATAAAATTCTAGAATTGCGCGTGCATGTATTCCAGAGCCTTTTAAGGAAGGTACGTGGTAGCGCAATGGTTATTCGCACGAAAAACCGGACCGGCTAAAAAGGTTCGAATGCTCGGTGTGTGACAGCAATGTTTATTTTGCATTAATGCACATGGAAATGAAAGGGTTTTCTTTCTCTCGCCACGCACTCTCCCCGCCTTTTCTCTCTCTCGCCACGCACTCTCCCCGCCTTTTCTCTCTCATCCTCACTCTCCCCGCCTTTTCTCTCTCATCCTCACTCTCCCCGCCTTTTCTCTCTCATCCTCACTCTCCCCGCCTTTTCTCTCTCATCCTCACTCTCCCCGCCTTTTCTCTCTCATCCTCACTCTCCCCGCCTTTTCTCTCTCATCCTCACTCTCCCCGCCTTTTCTCTCTCATCCTCACTCTCCCCGCCTTTTCTCTCTCATCCTCACTCTCCCCGCCTTTTCTCTCTCGCCACGCACTCTCCCCGCCTTTTCTCTCTCATCCTCACTCTCCCCGCCTTTTCTCTCTCATCCTCACTCTCCCCGCCTTTTCTCTCTCATCCTCACTCTCCCCGCCTTTTCTCTCTCATCCTCACTCTCCCCGCCTTTTCTCTCTCATCCTCACTCTCCCCGCCTTTTCTCTCTCATCCTCACTCTCCCCGCCTTTTCTCTCTCATCCTCACTCTCCCCGCCTTTTCTCTCTCATCCTCACTCTCCCCGCCTTTTCTCTCTCATCCTCACTCTCCCCGCCTTTTCTCTCTCATCCTCACTCTCCCCGCCTTTTCTCTCTCATCCTCACTCTCCCCGCCTTTTCTCTCTCATCCTCACTCTCCCCGCCTTTTCTCTCTCATCCTCACTCTCCCCGCCTTTTCTCTCTCATCCTCACTCTCCCCGCCTTTTCTCTCTCATCCTCACTCTCCCCGCCTTTTCTCTCTCATCCTCACTCTCCCCGCCTTTTCTCTCTCATCCTCACTCTCCCCGCCTTTTCTCTCTCATCCTCACTCTCCCCGCCTTGGACGCATTCCAAAAGCTGTGCAGAGTATTGCAAGACAGGAGGATCTCTTTGGTAACAAAGAAAAGAGTACTGAGCAGTTACGTGACATCCTTAAAAGATGAACAAGAGACTCGAGGCGACATAGCTATCCTTCTACAGAAGGATGATGAGGATATCATGGAATGAGCATATGAGCAACGATGAGGTCTTGGAGAGGATGCAAACAAGGAGGAGGCTTATACTTAACATCAGAAAGAGGCAGCTGAAGTTTCTGGGACACGTAATGAGGAAAGGGGGCCTGGAGTTTCTGATACTCACAGGTTGAATAGAGGGAAAGAGAGACAAGGGAAAGCAATGCATGACATAGCTAGCGAGCTTAAGCAAGTGGATGACAGAACATAGCCTGGGGGATGTAGCAAAGGGACAAAACTTACTGAGAACTACAACGGATCGGAGGAAGTGGAGAGTCATGATCGCCTGCATCCTATAGTACATAAAAGAAAAACAAATCTTCATTTTCTTCCTATATGATATATTTATTTTTCATAATTTCACACAAAGCAGTGAGATAAAACCATTAAGGGATTAATCAGAGTGAAAAAAAAAAACAGATAAAAAAACATGATTGAAGAAGACAGAAGATTATGATCGGCATTGCATTTAATTTTTTGAAGATCGTAGTCGAGAGGAAATCAGGAAGCCGGAAGAGAGTCCCACAAGCGAGAAATTACGTTTCTATTATCGCCTACGCCCTGAAAGGACACGGCACATAAAAAGAAAAAAAACTCGATTTCGTCGGGAACACTTGTTTGGGTCACAACGAAAACTTTATTTTCAAAGTACTCTTTTCTATTTTGTTTGCTTGCATATAGTATAGATAGAGGGAAGACTGGCATAGACAGATTATGATAGAAAACGGACCGATCAGATGAATTCCTCTCTCGTTTCTTCACTTGTCGACAAGGTGTGTAAGCATCGATGCTGCTGTGAGCCTCTGTTGTTTTCCTTCTCCAGGTGAGAAAGACAGATTTATTTTGGCTGTTGAACAAGAATGTTTACTTGATACTTCCTGCAAACGGAAGTTATAATTTATTTCTTCATTTAAGGGATTATTTATTTATTTTCGTTTCTGTCCGCTTACGATTACGGCTCTACGTGTAATCAGAGGGAGAGAGAGAAGAAGAAGAGAATGGGAGCAAGAGAGAGAAGAGGAAAAGAAATTGGAAACAAGAGAGAGAAGAGGAAAAGAAAGTGGAAACAAGAGGGAGGAGAAAAGAAAGTGGAAACAAGAGGGAGGAGAAAAGAAAGTGGAAACAAGAGGGAGGAGAAAAGAAAGTGGAAACAAGAGGGAGGAGAAAAGAAAGTGGAAACAAGAGGGAGGAGAAGAGAGCGGAAGCAAGAGAGAGAGAAGAGGAAAAGAAATTTGAAAAACGAGAGAGGAGAAGAAGAGCGGAAGAGAGAGAGAGAAGAGCGGAAGCAAGAGAGAGAAGAGGAAAAGAGAACGGAAGCAAGAGAGAGAAGAAAAGAAAGTCGAAGCGAGAGAGAGAGGAAAAGACAGTGGAAGCATGAGAGAGAGGATGCAAGAGAGAGGAAAAGAGAGCGAAAGCAAGAGTGAGAAGAGGAAAAGAGAAAGAAGTAAGAGAAATAAAGGCGAAAGGAAAGAAAAAAAGAAGACGGGAGAAGAGAGAAATTGAAAAAGTAAGTACATCGCACTAGATAAAGAAAGAGGAATCTTCTGCTGTCGGGATCGAGGAAGTTGTATTTTATTTATTTTTTTACTCACTGCTTGCTTACGATTACGGCTCGACGTAGAATAAGATGATGAAAAGAGAGCGAAAGAAAAATAAGCAAGAGCGAGAAGGGGAAAAGAGAGCGAAAGGAAAAAAAATAAGCAAGAGAGGAAAGGAAAAAAAGATTAAAAGAAAGAAGAGAGAGCAGAGGAAAAGAGATAAAAATAAAGAGAAATAAGCAAGAGAGAGAAAGGGGGAAAGAAATGGAAAGAAAGCGAAATAAACAAGAGATGGGAGGGGGAAAGAGATTGAAAGATAAAAATAAGCAAGAGAGAGGGACGAGGAAAGGAGAACAAAATAAAGAGAAATAAAAGGAAAAGAGGGCGAAAGCTAGAAAAAGAAGTATGAGAGAGAAGTAATAAGAGATAAATAAAGGAGGAAGGAAAGAAACAAAGAGAATGGTAGAAGAGAGAGAGAATGATTCTGCTTCCAACTACAGCGCTATGTGCAAGAACAGAGAAAATACATAGGAGCGGAAAAAAAGGCAAGAAACTTCTGATACTCTGAAGGTGGAAGCTGTACTCTCTCCCATCCCTCTCTGTCCCATCTCTCTCTCTCCCATCCCTCTCTCTGTCCCATCTCTTTCTCTCCCATCCCTCTCTCTGTCCCATCTCTCTCTGTCCCATCTCTCTCTGTCCCATCCCTCTCTCCCCCATCCCTCTCTCCCCCATCCCTCTCTCCCCCATCCCTCTCTCTGTCCCATCTCTCTCTCTGTCCCATCTCTCTCTCTCTCTCTCTCTCTCTCTCTATATATATATATATATATATATATATATATATATTATTGTCATCATCCGTCTGTCTTACTCTGTTTACGGTTATCACTCCAGAGAGTGAGAGAAACAGAGAAAAGCAAAAAAAAAAAAAAAGAGAAAGAAAGAATGGGAGAAGGAAAGGATACAAAGAATTTGAAGGAAGGAAGAAAGAAATGAAAGGAGAGAAAGGGTGGGAGAAGAAAGAAAGTAAAGGTGAGAAAACATGGGAGAAAGAAAGGAGAGGAAGAAGAAAAGGAGAGAATGGGAGAAAGAAAAAAGAATGAAAGAAGAGAAAGAATGGTGAGAAAGAAAGAATGAAAACCAAGAAAAAAAGAAAGAAGAGAAGTAAAGAATGAAAGAAAGAAGGAAAGAGTAGTAAAAAAGCCAAGAGAAAAAGAAAGTACGACAATAATGTTACGACTTGGAAAAGAGAGGAAGAAGCTTTCTCTACTGAGGAGAAAGGTAATGTTGAATTTATGTATCCGTTTCATTCTTCCATCCGTGGATAGGAAGTGATAGCATGTCCGCCTGATTTTTTTCTCTCTCTATGTATAAAGGCGTGTAAAGGTGGTGCGTGTTCTTTACATGAATTATTGGAATAAATCTCCATCTGAAGGAGACGGTGTCTGGGCGTTGGTGGTGAAAAGATCTCACCTCGAACACTATGCACTTCCAAATGGAATTTTATGTCTGTTCAGATTTTGGGAAGTAGGTCGGACCGAAAACATTTCAGAAGCACCTCATAGGTATATATATATATATATATATATATATATATATGTCACACGCTGCTTTTCCTTGCACTTTCCCCTCTATTCGACCCGTGAGTATCAGATTCTCAAGGCCCTCCTTCCTCATAATGTGTCCCCGAAACTTCAGCTGCCTCTTCCTGACCCTTATGGTGCGCGACTTTTGCCTCACCCGGCATAAGGAGGTATTTTCTATCGATGGAATGTATACATTTCCGTACGCTCACCTGCTACACACACACACACGCAAGAATAAACATTTGCGAGGACAAAATTTTAAAGAAAATGGAAACAAAATGGACGTTTATACTTAACATCAGAAAGAGACAGCTGAAATATCTAGGACACATAATGAGGAAAGACGGCTTGGAAAATCTAACACTCACAGGACAGATTGAAGGCAAGAGGGACAGAGGAAAACAGAGCATTACCTGCCTAATGAATTTGAATAAATGGTTGACAGAACAGTGTTTAGGAGAGAGGGAGAGAGTAAAAAGAAAAAAATCACTAAGAGCTACAAAGGAAGTTATGGAGAGCTATGATCGCCAACGTCCTAAAGAGGCACGGCAACTAGATGAAAAATTCTTGTTTGTATATGCAAATACTTATGAATCGGATTTGCAAATTTTTCTCAATATGTAAGTTTTTTTCCGTGATTCTCGTTTTTATAGATAAAACAGTTTCTTATAAATCTGTGTAAGAAAAAAAAGAGGCAGTTAAATAGTCATGAAGTTTGGTTTTGGATCACACAATGAACTCAAAGAAAAATAAGTCCAATGGTACACAACAAACAAACAGATAATAATAATCATCTAGTTTCAAAATTAACTGAGACGCCTTTGGACATGGAATCAAAACTGTGTCCAAAGTTCATGGCTTTTCTATTGTTTTCTGTCCAAGCATATATTGTGCTGTTAATGTGGCAGGCAAGATTCCGTTGG
>OZ038515.1:4912861-4930361 GCA_964036315.1 Acanthosepion esculentum | reverse complement strand
AGTTCTTTAGTATTTTTGTTTTATTTTTAAAAAACAGTGCTCAATACAAAAGTAGTGCCTAACTTATAATTATTTAAAAAAAAATATGATTCCGTCGCTACATAAGTTCTCATGTTTCAAAAACAGAAGTTAAAAACTTCAATTTAATTATAGAAATTTATATAGTGATGGAATCATATTTTTAAAAAATAATTATATATACATATATAGGTAATAAATAATTTATATTTATTATTTTGTTTATTTCTAAACATTTTTTATTCTTTAATATAACCTACTGACTTTATATTTAATATAAATTATCTAAATTTGACTTATTTTTTATTTATTTAAATATATCTTATTTTTAAATATAACTTGTCTTTGGAAGAATACTTTTAAGTATGATTCTATATTTTTAAACATCTATATAATTTAAGTTTTTTATTTTTTTTAAATATAACTTTTTATTCCTCTCTTTGTTTCAGATTAACATTTCATTCTTTATATAACCCCAATTTAATGTCATAGGTTAATATCCGGGTTTAATTTTATAAAACCCTCTTCCCTTTGACACTAATACCTTCCACCCTCTCCTGACAAAAACCTTGTGCCTTTCGTCTGACTGAGACATTGAAATGTATAAATTCTGTATTAGTTTTTCTTTTTGACGTTTTTTTTTTTCTAGTTGTCACACACACACACACACACATTTATATATATAAATGAATTGATATTAAAATATCGGCATAAAAACAAATTCAAATTTCTATAATATTGGTTTTACTAACTCATGCCTTTCGTCTGACTGAAACATTCAAATGGATAAATACTGTATTAGTTTTTTGACTTTTTTTGTTGTTGTTGTCATGTAGCTGTCGCAGTTAAATTTCTAATTCCGATGCGAACTCAGTCTATAGGCTACTATAGGTTCTAAGTGGAACTGGTCAAGAGAAATAAAGAGAACAGTACTCTAAATATTCATTTCAATATACTTACGCTTGAGTTTTATCCTGTGAAAGCAATCGATCTTCAGAGCATTCTGCGTCAATGATTGCACGTAGCCGTGTAAAAGGTGTGCACATATGCTTCCATTGTAGATTGCAATTTACACTGTCTTGTACACACCTGCTGTTCCGATCACAAATACAAACATTTCTCTTATTGAACCTGCCTTGATACATTTTTAGGAAGAATCTGCTTTGTTTTTTCATTCTAAAATATTCTAGTCATGTGCTGGGTTAAGTTGTGTGCATTTTTGTGTGTCTCACGTTTGGCTTGTGTGGGTATATATGAACACATGCATGCATTATTCGGAAGGTTATATTTTCGGAGGTTTCAGGGTCATATAATGAGGAAGAAGAGCTTGAAAAATTTGATACTCACGGGACATATTGGAAGCAAGTACATAACATAATTAGTGAGAATGAGTAAATGGTTGCCGAAACAGGGGTTAGGAGTAATAACAGTTTATTAAGAGCTAAAAGGAACAGGAAGTTGTGGAGAGCTATAATCACCTATGTCCTGAAGAAACAGCACATAAAGAACAACTGGATGCAGTTATATATATATATTTTTTTTTTAAGCGTTTCACCTCAAGCAAGGCGGGAAGCCATTAGCATAGAAGGGGTTACAGAGACTTGGAGTGAGAGCAAAGAGGAGTGATAGAGGAAAGGATAAAGAGAAGGATAGGGGTTAGATCAGGGCATCTGGAGACATTACATTTGAATAGTTGGAGATTATAGCTTTCAGGGAAACAGGAAAAGAGGATGGAGTTTCACAAGCGAGAGGTGTGAGACATGAAGCTATTGAAGTAGAAGAGATGGCTACATTTAACAGTTTTGACAGTGAAAAGGTGTGAGCGAGATGCCAGCCTAGTAGAACGCTTAAATTCATGAAGTCTGGGAACCACCAAAAGCAGCTCATCGGAGATGTTGCCTTGAAAGTATTTGTAAAAAAGACAGAGGGAGGCGACTGCAGACGAGATGCCAGATCAGGGCCAATTACATTGCATATCTGTCTCTAGATTTTATTTGTTAATGATATTATTTATTAATGCAATGTAGAGACAATTTTTTTTGCATTATTTTTATTCATATTTTTTTTTTTGCATTATTTTTTTTTTGCATTTTTAACCAATAATATTGTAGTTTTAAATTAACAAAAAAAAACTGAATGATTACTGTCTTTTGGATTTCTAATTCTCCTGACTAAATAAAAATGAAACGATTAGAGCATAAATTCCCAGTTTAATTCATATTATATTTTCTATAGGTTTATTTTGCCACTTGGTGCTTTGCATTGTCATACTGGAAAATAAAAAAGTTATGCACTATTGTTTTATTTTTTTACTCGCTTAAAATCAACCCTATCAAGCAGCAATTAAGCTAGCTTCTGCAGAGGGCTCTTAATTAGCCCTTTAGCTTGTTCAGAAGTTTGAGAGACCCTAAATCTTTATATATTCTCAGCATTGGAAGCTGGCTGTCGTTTGATCTGGGTTTTCATTTGCATGAGATTTTCTTTACCTCACTTCAGCCTTGACTCTTTTGATTGCAATCTGGTCCTCTGTTGGTGGAGATTTCTTTTTGCGAGGCATACTGCTGCCGTATGCGATAGGCAACAATAAACTACAGAAAAACTCAAAATTGATCACTGCATTTAAGTATTGCATTAATATTTAAGCTTACCTTTTAAAAGTTCAACAATAATTCTTCTGCTGCCACTTAATTTAAAAAAAGAATTGAACTCACACTCTTTGGGTCTGTCACTGGATCTAACCAATACCCGGTTCAGGCAGTGGAGAACTTTCAGAGGGAAAATTAGCAGGAGATAACTGATAACTGACATCCATCAAACATGGCTCGTGGAACTAGAACAGTCTACCCCAGTGATCGAAATAAAGGGTTCGGTTCAAAATTCCAACCACCTGAAGAAGGCCGGAGCGTACAACGGCCGAAACGTTGTGACAAAAATGGCGACAAAGATGAGGACAATAGTCCGACTAATGTAAATACTGTACATAATACCTCATCTCAGAAATATAGACAGATACTGACATTTGCATTTATTTACATCACTCTGTTATGTGCCATGCGTGATACATGCTTAGGCGATCATGTATCTTTTGATACATGACTGATGAGGCAGATTTTTTCCTGCAGTAGGTTGCCATTTCTTTCTGTGGTAGACCAGTTGCCATTTTTTATATAGATCTATTTATTGATTGATTCATTTTCTACAGCTTATAACCCTTTGCAGGTTACTTCAAGCCATAAAATAGTTTTAGAGCGTCAGAATATTTTTTTGGATGATAATGGTTTAGTGATATGTCTTACTAATTAACCATATCATAGAAGATATAGATTCATACCCAATCAGAATTTGATAAACAAATTATGTAAATATAAAGTGGGGGATCAGTTTTATATTACAATCGTACATAAAATGACCCCTCACTTTGTGGCAACGGTAGTTTCTATACATTTATATTCCAAAGAATGTAAATAAATCTAAAAGACATGCATGTGTAGCTAATCAGTATTTCATTGATTCGATTTCTACAGCTTATCAACAACCGAGAAATTATGATGTGGTTATAAAGTGGGAGATCAATTCTATGTTATAATCAATAAATAAACTGACCCCTCACTTTTTGGACACGGTAGTTTCTATACATTTATATTCCAGAGAATGTAAATAAATCTAAAAGACGTGCTTGTGCATCTAATCAGTGTTTCATTGATTGATTCGATTTCTACAGCTTATCAACAACCGAGAAATTATGATGTGGTTATAAAATGGGAGATCAATTCTATGTTATAATCAATAAATAAACTGACCCCTCACTTTTTGGACACGGTAGTTTCTATACATTTATATTCCAGAGAATGTAAATAAATCTAAAAGACATGCATGTGTAGCTAATCAGTATTTCATTGATTGATTGATTCGATTTCTACAGCTTATCAACAACCGAGAAATTATGATGTGGTTATAAAGTGGGAGATCAATTCTATGTTATAATCAATAAATAAACTGACCCCTCACTTTTTGGACACGGTAGTTTCTATACATTTACATTCCAAAGAATGCAAATAAATCTAAAAGACATGCATGTGTAGCTAATCAGTATTTCATTGATTGATTGATTCGATTTCTACAGCTTATCAACAACCGAGAAATTATGATGTGGTTATAAAGTGGGAGATCAATTCTATGTTATAATCAATAAATAAACTGACCCCTCACTTTTTGGACACGGTAGTTTCTATACATTTATATTCCAGAGAATGTAAATAAATCTAAAAGACATGCATGTGTAGCTAATCAGTATTTCATTGATTGATTGATTCGATTTCTACAGCTTATCAACAACCGAGAAATTATGATGTGGTTATAAAGTGGGAGATCAATTCTATGTTATAATCAATAAATAAACTGACCCCTCACTTTTTGGACACGGTAGTTTCTATACATTTATATTCCAGAGAATGTAAATAAATCTAAAAGACATGCATGTGTAGCTAATCAGTATTTCATTGATTGATTGATTCGATTTCTACAGCTTATCAACAACCGAGAAATTATGATGTGGTTATAAAGTGGGAGATCAATTCTATGTTATAATCAATAAATAAACTGACCCCTCACTTTTTGGACACGGTAGTTTCTATACATTTACATTCCAAAGAATGCAAATAAATCTAAAAGACATGCATGTGTAGCTAATCAGTATTTCATTGATTGATTGATTCGATTTCTACAGCTTATCAACAACCGAGAAATTATGATGTGGTTATAAAGTGGGAGATCAATTCTATGTTATAATCAATAAATAAACTGACCCCTCACTTTTTGGACACGGTAGTTTCTATACATTTACATTCCAAAGAATGCAAATAAATCTAAAAGACATGCATGTGTAGCTAATCAGTATTTCATTGATTGATTGATTCGATTTCTACAGCTTATCAACAACCGAGAAATTATGATGTGGTTATAAAGTGGGAGATCAATTCTATGTTATAATCAATAAATAAACTGACCCCTCACTTTGTGGACACGTTAGTTTCTATACATTTATATTCCAGAGAATGTAAATAAATCTAAAAGACATGCATGTGTAGCTAATCAGTATTTCATTGATTGATTGATTCGATTTCTACAGCTTATCAACAACCGAGAAATTATGATGTGGTTATAAAGTGGGAGATCAATTCTATGTTATAATCAATAAATAAACTGACCCCTCACTTTTTGGACACGGTAGTTTCTATACATTTACATTCCAAAGAATGCAAATAAATCTAAAAGACATGCATGTGTAGCTAATCAGTATTTCATTGATTGATTGATTCGATTTCTACAGCTTATCAACAACCGAGAAATTATGATGTGGTTATAAAGTGGGAGATCAATTCTATGTTATAATCAATAAATAAACTGACCCCTCACTTTTTGGACACGGTAGTTTCTATACATTTATATTCCAGAGAATGTAAATAAATCTAAAAGACATGGCTGTGTAGCTAATCAGTATTTCATTGATTGATTGATTCGATTTCTACAGCTTATCAACAACCGAGAAATTATGATGTGGTTATAAAGTGGGAGATCAATTCTATGTTATAATCAATAAATAAACTGACCCCTCACTTTTTGGACACGTTAGTTTCTATACATTTATATTCCAGAGAATGTAAATAAATCTAAAAGACATGGCTGTGTAGCTAATCAGTATTTCATTGATTGATTGATTCGTTTTCTACAGCTTATCAACAACCGAGAAATTATGATGTGGTTATAAAGTGGGAGATCAATTCTATGTTATAATCAATAAATAAACTGACCCCTCACTTTTTGGACACGGTAGTTTCTATACATTTATATTCCAAAGAATGCAAATAAATCTAAATGACATGCCTGTGTAGCTAATCAGTATTTCATTGATTGGTTCGTTTTCTGCGTTATATTAACCCTTTGCGGGTTATTTGAAGCCAGAAAATATTTTTAGATTGTAAGAATTTTGAGGCATAGAATGTAACCTGCCAGTTTTAACACCCCACTGAGATGTTAGAGCGAGATCAGATGAGAGATCTGCTGCCAAACACTGGCCATCACGGGTTTTGCAGATGATACGATATATGGGTGCGCCTCCAAAACAATAAACTACAGGAAAACTCTTTTACACCCATTTAGGAAATATACATTTACAAACAGATGCACTTTGGCATGGTGCAATGTTTAGCAAGCTTGTCTTGCTAGACGAATTATGACTGCGTAGTGAGTTCAATCCTCACTGGGTGCTCCTTAATGTCAGGCATGTTAAACAACCAAGCTATGCTTAATAAATCACTATACTCACTGGGTGCTTTATTCTTTTGGCCTTGTGCCACATCTAAGCTATGCTTAAAAAAATCACTATACTCACTGGGTGCTCTATACTTTTGGCCTTGTGCCACATCTAAGCTATGCTTAAAAAAAATCACTATACTCACTGGGTGGTCTATACTTTTGGCCTTCTGCCACATCTAAGCTATGCTTAAAAAAATCACTATACTCACTGGGTGCTGTATACTTTTGGCCTTGTGCCACATCTAAGCTATGCTTAAAAAAATCACTATACTCACTGGGTGCTGTATACTTTTGGCCTTGTGCCACATCTAAGCTATGCTTAAAAAAATCACTATACTCACTGGGTGCTGTATACTTTTGGCCTTGTGCCACATCTAAGCTATGCTTAAAAAAATCACTATACTCACTGGGTGCTGTATACTTTTGGCCTTGTGCCACATCTAAGCTATGCTTAAAAAAAATCACTATACTCACTGGGTGCTGTATACTTTTGGCCTTGTGCCACATCTAAGCTATGCTTAAAAAAAATCACTATACTCACTGGGTGCTGTATACTTTTGGCCTTGTGCCACATCTAAGCTATGCTTAAAAAAATCACTATACTCACTGGGTGCTGTATACTTTTGGCCTTGTGCCACATCTAAGCTATGCTTAAAAAAATCACTATACTCACTGGGTGCTGTATACTTTTGGCCTTGTGCCACATCTAAGCTATGCTTAAAAAAATCACTATACTCACTGGGTGCTGTATACTTTTGGCCTTGTGCCACATCTAAGCTATGCTTAAAAAAATCACTATACTCACTGGGTGCTGTATACTTTTGGCCTTGTGCCACATCTAAGCTATGCTTAAAAAAATCACTATACTCACTGGGTGCTGTATACTTTTGGCCTTGTGCCACATCTAAGCTATGCTTAAAAAAATCACTATACTCACTGGGTGCTGTATACTTTTGGCCTTGTGCCACATCTAAGCTATGCTTAAAAAAATCACTATACTCACTGGGTGCTGTATACTTTTGGCCTTGTGCCACATCTAAGCTATGCTTAAAAAAATCACTATACTCACTGGGTGCTGTATACTTTTGGCCTTCTGCCACATCTAAGCTATGCTAAATCACTCTCACAAACTGATGGGATTCAGCTATAGTGCCAACATTATCAGAATCTTATGTTAAATTTAGAACATGAAATTTAAAAAAAAGAATAAAATAAAACACCCCAAACAGTAATGTACACTTGCTGTGTTGATAATATATTCATATACAGAGGAAGTTAAAAATTAAACCCATTCATATCTATTATAGAATCAATTATTCATTATAGGTTTTTAAAAATAAAAAAAAAATAAAAAAATTATGATCAATATTGTTTAATTTTTATTTTTTCTATTTTAAATTCTTAATACCTGGGAAGTGTTTTAACAGAGGACAGAGTTAGTGAAATTTCAAGAACAAAAGCAAAACAAAATGCAGAAAAAGTTGAGAATGACATTAGAAGAGAAAGAATCATCATGCAACAGTGATTTAAAAATCTTTGTTACATTATTTGTTTTGCATACGTGGCAGACTTAATTTAATGAATTTTCATTAACATTACATAATTTATTTCTTTTTCCTTAAAATCAATTCCGTTATAATTCACTCACCATTAATTTATTTTGTTTACTATAAAACATTGAAAATAAATGATAAACTTGATTTCAGTTTTATTTTAATTTAAATATAACCTCTCATATCCAGACTTTGTAACCAATTCCGCATATCTAGAAGGTCTTCTTAGTCCAGTTGTCAGGGATTCTTCTGTATTAAGTAATGTGAAAATATTGATAGATATGCAGATGACAGTGTTGATAACAGCCACAGAAAGAAAGCTACAAAATTTCCTACAGAAGATAGCGAAAGAAAGCGAGTAGAAAGGGTTAAACATCAGCTGCAAGAAGACAAAATGGATGGTTGTTAGCAAAAGTATGCGCCCCAAGTGCGGACTGCAAATCAGATGTGCCAAAATCAAACCAAAAATTTAAATATATGGGAAGTGTTTTAACAGATGACGGGAAGTGTGACAATGAAATCTGAAGCATTTTGAGATAGCCAAGGAAGCATTACGAATGCTAAACAGAGTCTTTGAAATAAAAATTTTGCTTGAAACAAGGAAAAGAGTACTAAACTACTGCATGATATCGGTCTTCCTATATGTTAGTGAATTCTTGGAAATCTCCTCACAGATGAAGAGACCTGAAGGAATATAAATGCGGTTCTACAGAAATGATGAGGATACCATGGACAGAACATGTGAACAATGACAAAGTTTTTTGAGAAAATGGAAACAAAAAGCTCAAATATATTTAACATCAAATATATACAGCTCAGATTTCTAGGGCACATAATGAGGAAAGAGGGCATGGAAAATTTGTTACTCACAGGACAGTTTGATGACAAGAGGGACAGAGGAAATCAATGCATAACTTACATAGCAAGCTTGTGTTAGGGGAGATAAACATAAATTAAATAATACAAAGGACAGGACATTGTGGAGAGCCATGATTACCTGATAACATCTCAAAGGGACACAGCATATAGAAAAAAATAGCATTAAGCTCTCCCTAGGATAAATTTTAAAAATATGGCAATGGTACTGATCAGAAAACCAAACAAAAAAAAAAAATAATAATTGAAATATCTGCTTTTAAAATCTGACATGAAATTAACAAAAACTAAATTTTAAGAGGCTAAGAAAATATAATTTAATTTTACTTTTTTTGTGCTTCCATACTTTTCAATTATGGACGTTAGCTTTTCATTGAGAGTAAAGAAAAAGTGGCTACAGGTTTACCAGACCAATTCTACAAAGAATTTATCCACAGAAGATGATGTCATGCATCTGGTAGGACATAACATGAATGCAAGGGGAAACAAGACTTTATCCATGAAATAGGATACGGCGTTCATCGTGTTCTGTGAATCATCATACCTTAAAGAAACTATTACCACAAAACTTTATCAACAATGGGTAGGTCCCTGGAAGTAGTTGTTAACAGCCAGTCAGTCCTCCATGGTCCCAGCAATCAACACAGGTGTCACCCAGAGGTCACTTCTTGGATTAACCCTCTTCTTACTTTACATAAATGATCTGCCTAAGAGTATACTCAGACCATTTGCCTGATGACTGTCACGAGACCGGAAACTCGTGTTGCAAAATTATTGAGAATAAAGCATAATATTTTTTAAAAATCCATATTACAACCAAAAACGTTTGTGGTTTTTCTCTTCTTTTTTATATATGATTAAATAAATTACAAACATTATGTCTGCTTATTTTTAGCATAATCCTTTCACATTCACGAATATTTTTCCATGTATTACAATCAAATGAGGCAAGAAATGCACTGTAAAAGTGAAAATCACCTTTATTCCCCAAGTACTTTCCATCTCTTCCTGAGATTATTTTATGGAAAGTACTTCGGAAATAAGTGATATATTTATTATATTTATAAATATATATATTTATTTTTGGGTATATCTTCAAATGAAGAGAAAGAACAAACGGATTATTTCATCGTAACTTAAATGTATATTCTTAACTGGAGGTATGAGGTTGTGTCTCAATACGACGGTTCCTCCAATTCATTTATGAATACCACACACCTCCAATATCTAACCTATACTTATGACTTTTCTGCGTTACCTTTAACCTGTCTTTTCATTAGTCAAAAGAGACACATTCATAAGACTTTAAAATCTGGTTCACCCCTCCTACTTCACTAAGTGAATGTATTGTTTTCTGTCTTCAAAAGTAAATCATTTTCATCAAAAGTTACCGAACATTGCCTGATGATGTGATAAAAGATTTCAAGTCCCGAAACAGAAATTTCCGTGCCGCAATGCAAAATATTTTTAAATAAAAATATCATTAAAAGACACACATACACATACATACATATCTATCTATCTATCTATCTATCTATCTATCTATCTATATATATATATATATATATATATATATATATATATGAGAGAGTGAGGATTAAGGTTATTTAAGAACAAAGATGTTAAATCAAACATGTGTATCCAATCAATATAACTTTTTATACTCATGAGAAATAATGTTTAACTAAAATTAATAACCAATTTCTTCCTTAGAAATTATTTTACATTTTGGATACAAATATAAAGTTATTAGATATGAGTCTCGAAATATCTTAACAAGAGACATGCCTTTCTTCATAAGGGTAACAACCTTGCCTTGAAGTCATTTTTGGCAAAGTGGTCTAAAAGTATGGTGGTTTCTTCATAAGAAATACAAGTTTGATCCTTGCCATCAATTATGTTTACTCAAAAACGTGTATCCACTAAACATAACGTTTATAAAGAAATTATACATACATTATATATATATATATATATAAATATATATACACACACATCGAACCATAATTTGATCTGGCCTGCTATACCATTTAGCTACAGAGGAAACATCTGGTTAGCAAGGTGCAAATTACTGTTTTTAAACAACAAATTTCCCACACTCTCTTGAATAACCATAACTGCTTGAAGCATATCTTAACGTAAACAAATGACAACATATATTACGAAATGGAAAATGTCTGATAAATATTTTAATACAGTTTTTGTTTATACATTATTTTTATTGATACAATTATTTAAGTAAATGATCTCTTTATAATAAACAGTATTAATTACATTTACTGGTCTGAATATCTGAGAAATTTCATAGAAAATATGTTGAAGAACACATATTTCCTGATGGAAGACACATATTTATACAAAATATCTTGGACATTCAGGAAGAATTGAAACCCTGACAGTTATGTTGTCAAGCAAACACCATACCAACTGTTCCAAATGACGAAGAGGGTTTCAATTCTCGGTAGTGGATGCACACTGCTGATGAGTCCCAAATATAGGACGAAACGGCCGTCCAGTGCTTTCTGCATTCTGTTGAGGTTTCAGACTCAATGAATTACTTAATTATATTTATCAAATCCTCCTAATTATTACTTATATATATATATATATATATATATATATATATTTATTTTTAGCATCTATCTCTGTGTGTGTGTGTGTATATATATATATATATAAAATCTTTATTTTTTGCATCTATCTCTGTGTGTGTGTGTGTGTGTGTGTGTATATATATATATATAATATCTGTTCATGTGTGTGTGTGTGAGAGAGAGAGTATATGCTGAAAAGCTCATGTTTTCACCCTCTTTTCCAAAATCTTGAATTTTTCAAATGACTTCTTGGTTGGGCCAAGAACATCTTTTTTTAACTACTCCCTTTCTCTCAAATAACCAAATCAAGCTATTTAATATCTTTAATATTTTCTTGAGTTTATACATTAAGAAACAACCTACTTTTCTTTTTCCTTTCTTTTCTTTTAAAACTGCATTCATTTGCTGAAAATATTTCATCAAAAGCAAGTAAATTTCTTAAAAGATCTTTTCAAAAGAAAAATTGCGTTTTATGCTTGAAGTGCCTTCCTTTTAAGTAGAGTTCGTTGTTCCTACAGAAATACACATTATTTGAGCCCGACATTTCTTTGTTATTTCTTTTTGAATTCTGGTCACCTAATTTAATTCTTAAAACTACTTTTTATTTATTACTAGCATAGCGAATTTCAACATTTTCAAATATGCACCTGTCGAATGTGGCTACAAACCTGCACTAATTCATTTCCTTTGTGTTTTTTAACACGATTCTGCAAGCTGCACATTTAAAAGGATAAATAAACATTAACAAATATATCTGTTTTCGGCATGTAGAATTTTGATTGATTTGTTTTTTATGTTTTATCAACCTTTTGCAGGTTATTTTAAGCCAGAAAATATTTTTAGAATTCTAAGATAGATAATAATAATAATTTACAGATACAAATCCTTCTAAATAAATAATAGCTGGGAGAGAAGAGAGGGATTCCCACTAAAGGTATTTGCATGTAAAATTAAATGGTCACAGTGGAATTTTTATGGGTACTTTTTTCTTTTCATTTTTTCTTTTTTTTTTTTTTTTTAACCATTTAAATGATGTCACCTTGAGTGACGTAAAATTGGTTCTACCTTAAGAATGCCAGAATTAACCAGAACTAATAAAATAAAATAAAAATAAATATGAACTAAACGAGAATGAAAAACCTGTCTTGGTGAAATGTCCTTCTTACAAAATTAAAAAAGGCGCTGACATTCAGAAGATATAAGAATAAAGAAACAGTGTGTGTGTGTGTGTGTGTAGATATTTTTATGCTTGGAAATCTGATCTGAGAAACCAGAAAAGAGCATCCCATTCCTGAGGAAATATCTACACACACACACACCCACGTATATGTATGTATGTATGTATGTGTGTGTGTGTGTGTGTGTATATATATATATATATATTTTTAAGCTTATCACCCCAAGCAAGGCTGGAGGCCACTAGCACGCAAGGGGTTACAGAAGGTTTGGAGGAAGAGCAGATAAAAGTGGTAAAGAAGATGTGGAGAAAGATAGTGGATCGATCAAGGCAAGGGGGTTACAGAAGATTTGGAGCGAGAGCAGATAGGAATGAAAGGTGAAAGGATGTGGAGAAGGGAAGTGGATAGATCAAGGCAACTGGAGATGTCGATTGACATTACACTTAAATAGTTGGAGATTGTATTTGTCAGGGAAACAGGAATAAGGAAGGGAGTTCCACAGGCAAGATGTGCGAGACATGAAGCTATTGGAGTAGAAGAGACGTCTACATCTAACCATTTCAACGGTGAAGGGGTGGGAACGGGATGCCAGCCTCGTAGGACGTTTAAATTCATGAGGCCTAGGAACCAGTGAAAGCAGCTCCTCGGAGCAATTACCGTGAAAGTATTTGTAAAAAAGACAGAGAGAGGCAATGTCGCGTCTGGGAAATATATATATATATATATATATATATATAAAATCTAATTTTCTATAAGTCTTAGATGTAAAGGTCTGAACTGGTGGAACTAAAGAATGGAAACAGTGATAGAGTAGTGATATGCTTGCAATGTTGCATCAGTGGAAAATAAATTGCAAAGGGGAGACCACGTAATGATTTTGAACTCAAGGCTGGAAGGTGATAAGCTCCAGCCCAGCACTTACTCTGACATATGGTCACATGGGTCCAACGCCAAGTTATGACTGAATTTCTCACAGTAGTAATAGACTACAAGTGGCAAGCATTATACTAGAACATGACAGGTATTTACTAACTTTTGTATAATTTGGCGCAAGGCAAAAAGTGTGGAGTGCCCAGCAAGTATTAAACTTATTGGGACTATAGTGATCTGGACAACAATTTTGATAACCATTTCCATATAGCAAGGTTAACCTATCTGCCTGCTTTTAGATGATTTAACCAAAAAAAAAAAACATTGTTAAATTTCCATACATGGGCAATAACATATTTCTAAAGAGACACTTTTGTGAACCATTCTAAAAAAAAACTTTCAGAATATTTTAGGCATTCTCTGTAGAAGCTGTTTTGAATTATCATTACCCAAAATAATCATAGCTTTTTTTTCAATTTAGATATAAATACTTTTTTTATACAAGTATATTTGCGTCTATATATATATATATATATATATATATATATATATATATACACACACACACACACATATATTGTTTCATTAATCTTATATTTTCTGAATGTCAGAGCCTTTTTTAAATCTCCTCATTTTAAGCTGTTTTAGATTAGGTTTCTCCCAAAGTGATCTTGTATTTATAGTTAATTCTAAGTCTATTTTTATATGGATCAAGGCACACGCACACATCTATATGCATGCATGTATGTATGTATGTATGTATGTATGTATGTATGTATGTACGTGTCTACATACATATATTTATAGTTATATATAAAAACGTGTTTGTATGTATATAAAATATGTAAATGTGTAAAATATACATATGTATATATGTAAAATATACATGTATGTGTAAAATATACATGTATGTGTAAAATATACATATGTATATATATGTATATATATGTATATGTATATGTATAAAATATATGTATAAAATATATGTATGTGTATATATATACATGTGTATATATATATGTATAAAATATACATGTGTGTATATATATATATATATATATATATATATATGTATGAAATCTACATATGTTTATGTGTATATATTCTTTATGCATGTTATGCATGCTGTATATGTGTATTTATATATACACATACACACACACACACATATGTGTCTGTGTGCGATACTTATTTTCTTAATGTTAAATTAATCACAAAATAACAACTGATGCTTACTTAATTTCTTACACAGTTTTCCTTATGTTTAAACAATAACCTTGTGATTTCAAATTATAATTTAATCTCTAGCAATGTGTAACCAGAAGAAATATAAAGAAAACATACTTACACAATCTTTAATCTGAAATAATCACTTTCTCTACAAAATATTTCATTTGTATTTACTCGATTTTTCAGATTTTTAAATTAATTCCTATTTTTAATGTAGTTATGAGAAAATAAAAAGGTTGTCTTTTATTTTTGCTTCAAAATATGAAAACACGAGAAAGAAAATTTCTATATTTTCTTTTATTTTAATCTAAAATAGTAGCATTAAGATATTCTTTTAATTATAAAAATAAAACTACTGTTAGCAATACTTGTGTGAAAAACAATTATAGCATGGAAGGAGAAGTATTGCTTTTAAATAAAAATAAGAATCTGCAATGTCATCATTCCTGACCTGGCATCTCGTCTTCAGTCACCTTACTATCACTTTAACATCGCTTCCCAGTAACTTTTCTATGAATATTTTCTTTGTAAGTGTTCCGATGAGTTTTCTGTGCTTTGGTAAACCAAGAAGATGGATGATAATTCCAGGAACCAACGAAAGGTGTAAGAAGAGATTGATGGCAGAGAATTTAAGGTTACAACAGGCAATTTCAGCAGTGAAATTATGTGAACTAGCTGCCAATCTAGTTCTTCTTTATATACCATGTCCGTTCATGGCTCTCCACAATTTCCTCTTCTTTGTAGCTTTTGAAAAATTTTTATCTTTTTGTTATTTCTCCTAAACCCTGTTCTGCCACCCATTTACTCAAGCTCACTAAGTATGTTATGCATTGTTTTCCCCAGTATTCTTGCCTTCACTCTCTCCTGTGAGTATCAGATTTTCCGTGCCTTCCTTCCTCGTTAATGCCTTAGAAATATCAACTATCTCTTCATGATGAGTTTCCTTTTTGTTTCTAATTTCTCTAAAACTTTTTTGTTGCTCACATGTTCGATCCATGTTATTCTCATCATCCTTCTGTAGAACTACATTTCTGTTGCATCAAGTCACTTCTTCATCTGTGAGGAGATTGTCCAGCATTCACAGCCATAGAGGTGGAGAGATATCATGGAACATTTCAGTCCTCTTTGTTTTAAAATGGAATTGCTTTGTTTCTTAATATTTAGCTTCGCTATTGGAAGACATCATCTTTCCATATCGCAATAAGCCTTTGAATTTTACTGCCACACTTTCCATCCTTTCTCAAGCACTTCCCAGGTCAGACATTTGTGGGGAGCTCCAGACCCCAAAATGATGCAACACATGGAGCGAGACACACACACACACACACATATATATATCACTGCTACCAGCAAGCAGAATTTTTTTTCTGACAATTGATAAATACAATGATATTTATAATACTGTTTTAACAAAGAGTGGTTACAAGTACACATAAATCAAGTATAGAAAACATGATAATATTGATCTAAGGAATAAGAAAATCATTTGATGCACCCTCCCATTTAACCAATTGATCAATACTAAGCTAGGCCAGATGTTCCTCCATTTAAGTGATAATATTTCCCTAAAAGTAACCCACTTAGTAAAATATTTAATAGAAAAACACCAAAACTAAGTTATAACTGCACCAATAATAAAGAAAAACAATAATAAAATTTTAAAACAATTTAAAAATTTGGATAATAATATACATCCCAAGATAAATACTTTTGATATTATTAACTAATGTAATTGCAATAATTCTAATGAAAGCCCATTACAAAACCAATGTTTAATCAACTCTCTTGTTTATCTAAGTATTATTTCTACAATAAAGAAGCAGACAATTGGAAAATTTTATATTGGTAATATTAAGAATTCTTTTAAGACTAGGTGTTATCAATATATCTTATCCTTCACTAATAGTACTTATAAAAATAGTACATCTCTTTCTAAATATTTTTGGAATTTAAAAGAAGCTAATAAAACTCCTAAAGTAAAATGGAAAATTTTAAAAGTAGTTAGAACATGTAGATCTTTAAATGAACCCTGTTTTCTATGCTTAGATGAAAAATTAGAAATTTTCAGATTTTCTGATAAAATCTCCCTATCAAACCAAAGAAGTGAATTAAATGTAAATTGTAGGCATAGTCTACCTTCTACCTTACAATATGTTTAAATTTTGAATTTGATAATACTTTTTCTGATAGTAATAGTCAGTAGATGAAGTGTGGTGCACCTTATATGTCTTACTATTCTATTTGTAAGATTCATTTTGATTTAATATAGCTCTCTATTGATGTTTAGTTAGTATTATGCTCTTTATTTAACAGTTGCATATTAATTTGCTAAAGTAATTCTGTATTTTTCATCTGTTTTTTTTCAAACAGTTATTTACCAGTTTCTTAAAGGGACCTTTTATTTATCAACTACAAAATTTTATGTCAGAAGCTGAACAAGCATATAAATGGTTAGCATTGTGTTAAATTACCTCCCTACTTCTTTAACTTTTACTGATTAGGAAGGTTGAACATCAGACTTCTATACATCTTACAAAATAATGTAACAACTTGTATCTCTCCAAAAGGAAATTGTCTAGGATTTATATGCAGACAACTTTGTATCATGACCTATATTAAAAAGAAATTTTGGTCTGTTTGAATTTAGCATAGGTCACATTTAATTGGTTAATCATGGCAAAGCCCACAAGCTCATTTTTATTCAGTTTTTTTTTTTCTTGAAAAGAGTAGGAACTATTCTGTTTTTGAAATTAAACTAATCGTTCACTCACCAGTAGTTTACCATCACCTGAGGAGATACATTTGCAGTGTTGAAACATAATTGTTATTGTGTAGCAATTTTTAACATGTTTTTGTTTTAATATCT
>OZ038515.1:4875361-4907861 GCA_964036315.1 Acanthosepion esculentum | reverse complement strand
ACCTTGCTTACATCACTAAACTAACCAGTTCTACAAAACTCACCATCTGTTTCTACCTACCTTGATGATCATTTTAGAAAGCTTAAAATATTATTCTTCCAAAATGAACATTGGACAATTATGGAATTTCCTCCTTATCTGAGAAGCATGATCCATAAATTGAAGAAGTCACACAATAAAATTAATCAACACAAAATTGTTTTCTTTAATAACATTCCCCATATATATATATATATATATATATATATATATATATATATATATATAAAAGTGGACATGGAAGTCAGCACTTAGAGGCGACAGTCTGTTTCATGCTAGTGCAATCGTCAGGCAACCAGTGCTGTTATTTTTCTCGGCTATTTATATATAAGGGTTAGTGGTGCATTATGGGTAGTCTATTTTGGCGGTTACTTTTACCGGAAGTCGCTTATTTGTTTATTTATTTATGTCAAATTATTTTGCTTGTTTTTTTTTTGTTTGTCTTTTTAATTTTATTTTTATTTTTCATCTTATATATTTATTTATTTATTTTTTATTTTGATTGGTGTTTTTTTGTTAACGTAGTAAAAATTTGTTTATATAGCTTATTGTTGGTAGTCTATTATGGCGGTCATTTACCGGAAGTAGGATGTTTGCTTATTTATTTGGGTCAAATTGTTTTGCTTGTTTTTATTTATTTTCATTTTTATTTTTTAGCTTATATATTTGTTTATTTGTCATTGATTAAATCTATTTGTTGAATTTTGGGGTGGGATGTTGTGGTTTGTTCTTACTATTATTTTGGTCGGAACAGTTTTTAATTTATCTATTTGGGTTATCTTTATTTGTTTTTTCTAAACGGCTAGTTTATCGTAATCGGTTGTTAGTTTACTTATATATTTGGATGTATTTAGATCAATTTATTATACTTGTTATTTATTTGTTACACTATATATTTTTGGCTTTCGATTTTTAGGTAACGTAGTATATTATCTTTTATTAATTTTTTTATTTTTTATCGTTATATAACAGTTATAACTTTCGTCTGTTCTTTTGTTTTGATTTTATTTCGCATATTCTAACAGGTGTGGTTTTGTAATTTGTTTGGAGTAATTTATTTTGCTTATTTTATTGTTGTTTTGTTTGTTTATATATTTATTTATTTTTCTATTTTAAGTTACGTAGTAAAAATTTGTTTTCATGTCTGCATTTATATATATATTGTCCCTTTAAGTGCTATTTTTAGTGGATACCCATATTTGAGTAGTAGTTCAGTTTATTTTAAATATTTTATTTTAATAAGATTTCTCAAATATTCATGCTGGTAGACGAAAATAAATAAATATACTGTGTTTAATAAATAAGTGAATTGCCTACTCAGTTACAAATATCCACTAAAAATAACATTTAAAGTGATATATTGTGCAAAGAACTTCACCAAACTCAATATAAAATTTGTTACTACTACATCTAAAACAATAAAAGACTTAGTCAATACTAAACAAATGACCATAAACTAAAACTTGAAGGAGGAATTTACTCAATCTGTTATAATTGTTACAAAAAATGCATAGGAGAAACCTCGAAAAATTTAAATAAAAAATTATATAAATACAAAACAGCCATTTTATAAAACAGTACATCAAATGTATAAGGACACTGACCAAATTTTGACATAAAAAATGTTACTCTGATCAAAGGAGAAAAGCAATTCTCTAAGACAAAAATATATAGAGAGTGCCTTGATCGCAAGGTCATTCACAGTAAATTTGCACCCTAGTTCTTACAACATTTCACCATTCCTGGTAGAACTTCCATTATAAAAATATGGGATATTTAATAACAAAATTGATGGAAAGAAACAGAAAAGAAAGGATCTAAATGAAATCTGCTACATTATATATAAAAAAAAAATAATAATTTAATTCCCAGCACCCCTCATGTGTAGTAGTAGCAACGTAAGAAATTTAGTCCGATGAAGTCCTAAAGGATGAAACATGTCACTCAAAAGCTTTTTTCCACTTTGTCATACATTTTCTCCTAATTTATAGAGGAAGAACTCATGTAGGGCCCAACACCAATAAATTCAATACTTGTAGACCTTTATTGGAAGATTAAAGAAAAATATTGAAGGTCGTTCTCAGTGGATTCATCTCCAGCTCCTATCCCACTAACGCAGGTCTTCCTCAAGGCTCCATCCTAGGCCCTACTCTGTTCCTCATGTTTATAAACGACCTTCCTGATGCCATAGACTCCCAAGTCAGCATCTACGCTGATGACACCACAATTTACTCCTGCCTCAAACACAAATCTAGTGATGCTTACAAAGTTAACCTGGCAGCTCAAATTGAAAAGGACCTCCAATCGGTTGTGAACTGGGGCGAGAAATGGATGGTTAAGTTTAACGCCTCTAAAACAAAACTGCTCTCTATTAACCACCACAAGGATCCATCCCTGCATCCCATTAGAATGTCTGAAGACCAACTTCTCGAGAGCTCCTCTCTGCGGCTGCTCGGTCTCACGCTGTCCGCTGATCTGAGATGGAACAAATACATCGAGTCAGTTGCATCATCCGCCGCAAGAAAAGTTGGTTCCCTGTGCCGAGCCAGGAAATTTTTCTCCCCGGAATCGATCCTCTAAGTCTATAAATCGACCATTCGCCCTTGCATGGAGTATTGCTGCCATATATGGTCTGGGGCCCCTGCTGTTTGCCTCAGGGTTCTTGATAAGATCCAGAGACGGATATGCAATGTGATTGGCCCTGATCTGTCATCTCATCTGCAGTTGCTCTCTCACAGATGCGATGTTGCCTCGCTCTGCCTTTTTTACAAGTACTTTCACGGTAATTGCTCTGAGGAGCTGCTTTCGCTTGTCCCTAGGCCTCGTGAATTTAAACGTCCTACGAGGCTGGCATCCCGTTCCCACCCCTTCACCGTTGAAACTGTTAGATGTAGACGTCTCTTTTAATCCAATAGCTTCATGTCTCACACATCTTGCCTATGGAACTCCCTTCCCCATTACTGTTTCCCTGACAAATACAATCTCCAACGGTTTAAGTGTAGCGTCAACCGACATCTCCAGTTACCTTGATCTATCCACTTCCCTTCTCCACATCCTTTCATCTTTCATTCCTATCTGCTCTCGCTCCAAATCTTCTGTAACTCCCTTGCCTTGATCAACCCACTGTCTTTCTCTTTCTCCACATCCTCTCCTTTACCACTCCTATCTGCTCTTCCTCCAACCCTTTTCTATAACCCCTTGGGTGACAGTGGCTTCCAGCCTTGCTTGGGGTGATACGCTTAAAAAAAAAAAGTCGTAATATCAAAAGGCGTGGTTCTGCAACAAGTACAGGCGAAACAATAACTGGTGAATCTTGCAATTTATGTGAAGAAGAAAAACTAGCCACCGCAACTCATACCCAATAACAGTGAATTATTTAACCAAAGATCGGAAGTAATGGCAAGAAAATTTATGTTGGCGAATTATGAGCTAGGATAAGTTAGGCAGATTATAATATATATTTTTTTCCTCCTCCTAATTAATGAATTACTATACTGATTTTCTAAGCGTAGCTTAGATGCAGCACAAGGCTGAAAGTATAGGGCACCCAGTGAGGATCGAACTATCTCTCCAGTTGTAACTGTTTTTAGTGAGACAAACTTGCTAACCATTACACCACGCCAGGACGACTTAGTATATATAGGTTGTCAGCAGCCAATATGATGGAGGTACTGCCTGATGGTACCTATTATGGTTGAAACCATGTTTGCATCATTTTAGCATCTTACTTTTTAAGAGATATATATATATATATATATATATATATATATATATAGGCGACAGTCTGTTTCATGCTAGTGCAATCGTCAGGCAACTCTGATATTATTTACACACGCTCTATCTCTGATATTGAGCACTTTATCCCATAAATATAGCACACTTTAAGACTATATTTCTTCATATATATATATATATATATATATATATAGATGCATGTTTCATTAAATGATATAGACAAGTTTTGTCTATTTTATGTAAATTCTTTTCATATGATCTGATAAGCTTAATAACATTATCATTAAAAGACGAAAGAAAATCACCAGATTGATACGTATTTTCTTTCGTCTTTTAATGATAATGTTATTAAGCTTATCAGACAATGTGAAAAGAATTTACATAAAATAAATAGACAAAACCTGTCTATATTATTTAATGAAACAGGCATCAATGAAAAATGTTGCCTAAATATATATATATATATATATATATATATATATATATTATAGTAAGATATATAATCTGGTATTCTCATTGTTATTTTTATTTTTTATTTTTACAAAACAGTGCACAATGTAAATTTACAGAGCATAAATATTATAAATTAACTGATTTAAAATATGGTTCATTCACTACACAGGAATTTTGAAACATGGTAATTCCATTGTAGCAAACGAACCATATTTTAAATCAGTTAATTTATAATATATATATATATATATATATATATATATATATATATATATACCACCCAAATTCATGAACACATGGGAATAATATCTTTTTATCTTTATATCTATTTAAGAATAGAAGATAAATGTCTATTTAGGTTGATTTTATTTATATTTCTAATTGCCGTCAGTTAATCTTTAATTTTTACTGTTTTTTTTTCTTCTTGGTTTTTATTATTGCCATTCCAGTATTTATTCAAAACATTTAGACTTTCCAAAACAGATGACATCAGATAAAAAAGAAATTCAGCCAACGGGCGGGTGGTATTAAGACTCTTCAAAAATAGGACATCTGATCACAGAAGATAAATTGAAATTTGACGTATGACAAAGTAAGGAAAAAAGTTTCATGTGTCTCTTATTAACAAGCATTTGTTTTGTGTGTGTGTGTGTATGCCCAGACTGTATCCATGCTCTCCTGAGTTTAGTAAACATCTCTAGAATTAATCTCAGACTTCAAAAGTCATGCCTGGAACCGCAACTGCAACCCCTGTTCTCAACTTTGTAAAACTCCAGAAAAGGAAGAAATAGTGTTCAGCAGACAATACCTAATGTCTGTACTCACTTGTCCACGTCTTGTAGTTTGATGAATATTGGACCACATCTTCCAACATGATAGGCATTGCTTCTGTTGTTTCGTATTAGGTCTTTAATAGATGGAATCACTAGCTTCATGTCCAACCAATTTTGACCTTTTGTCCTTCTACTAAACTGGTTGCTAACCAGGGCTGAACAGTACAGTCAACACTACTATTTAACCCATACGTGGGGAAGAGACAGATTTTCTGCAGATTATTCAGAAAATATTTTTTTAGACTGTAAGAATATTTCTTTGGAGATAATGGTTTAGTGATACAAGTCTTACTAACCCATAGAGAAAAGGGGTAGAAAAGTTGGATTTGTACCTTTTACACATAAGTAAATATAACAAAACAAGCAGGAATTGGAACTCTGCTCTCTGATTAAAAGTTCCGAGCCATTATCGAATAAACGATCCACACATCCAAGCTTGCAGCACTTGTTATTCCTAAGTAGTCACCCATCTATGTACTGACCAGACGATGTTGCTTAACTTCGGTGATCATATAGGAACCAATGTTTCAATGTGATGTAGCTGTAAGTCTTTTTGTGAAAAGGATACAGTGTTGTGGTAATAGTGTACATTGTGGGGATTGTATAATTGATAAAATAAAAAAATTAAAAAAAGAAAACCTAAAATAAGATAACAGAAATATATATAAAAAAAAAATAAAAAAAATAATATCCCAAGATGCTCCCTGACAGGAAGTACAAAGAGTGCATGTGTGAATAAAGCAGGGCTTCCTGGCACCAAAGACAAATGATAAGAATTGCTCTCTTTTTTTTCCTCCTAAACTTTCGACAGGTAAACATGTAAACTCGGGAAGGTACTTTCCTTGAACAGACTGTTGCTACTCTAATAAAATTCCTAAATCTATTTCCAGTGTCTCTATCTCCTTCTTTCCCTTAAACATTCTATTTCATCCATAAGAAGAATCCAAGCAAAAATCACCAGAAAATCCCAAAGAATTATACTTTTTAAAAACTCAAAAACAGTATGGGACACACGGTTTCTTGGCAGACATTTTAGTCTTCCCAGAAGGGAAACTAGATATCTTATTACAATGACGAGAGAGAGAGAGATATATATATATATAGATATATAGATTTATTTTGTGCTGTTTGTTTTCTCCTTTGATCAGAGTAACATTTTTATGTCAAAATTTGTTCAGTATGATGTACTGTTTTGTAAAATGTCTCTTTCATATTTATATAATTTTTATTTAAATTTTTGAGGTTTCTCCTAGGCATTTTTTGTAACAATTATTACAGATGATCGAGTAAATTCCTCCTTCAAGTTTTAGTTTATGGTCATTTGTTTAGTATTGACTAAGTCTTTTATTGTTTTAGATGTAGTAGTAACAAATTTTATGTTCGGTTTGGATAAGTTCTTTTCAATATATATATATATATATATATATATATATATATATATATAAACATTATTTTTAGTGGATATTTGTAATTGAGTAGGCAATTAATTTATTTATTAAACACAGAATATATATAAGAGAAATCTCATTAAAATAAAATATTTAAAATAAACTGAACGTCTACTCAAATATGGGTACCCACTAAAAATAGCACTTAAAAATGTCTTTATATATATAAAATCACTTTATGTTTAACATTCTTTTTGATAGATACAAGTATTTAAGCAAATGCTCTGTTTTATAATAAACAGTATTAAATAACATTTACCGGCCTGAATGTCCGAGAAATTTTCATAGAAAATATTCATCCTCAACAGGATTTGAACCTGTATCCTATACGGAACCGTCATATAGCCTGATGTGCCTTAACTGTTTCAGCCACTAAGGATCGTTCGGTTGGCAAGGTCGAATTTTCTGCTTATAAACTTCAATCTTCCATGATTCTCTCACGTACATTCATAACTGCTCATGGCGTATCAAATGTAAACAAATGACGTCACACACTATGAAATGGACAAAGTCCGACGATTGTTTAAAGACATTTTTATGTTTAACATTCTTTTTTATAGATACAAGTATTTAAGCAAATGCTCTGTTTTATAATAAACAGTATTAAATAACATTTACCGGCCTGAATGTACGAGAAATTTTCATAGATTTTAACTTTGGCTATATAACAACTTGAAGGAAATAATTTGTGTGGATTTGTCAGTTTTTTTCTGTTTATTTCACGTATAAAATTAATTTTTTTAGTTAAGTTTATTTTAACTACAAAATTTAAAAAACAACAATCCTCATATAAAATGTGGACTGCATCATCATTGCAGTAACCTGATATATTTTTAAAAATTTAAATTATGTAAGAGTCAGTTTTACCTCAGTACCTGGATTACACATGAAACTCCAAATCATGCTACTGATGAAGAAAAAAAAAAAAAAAAAAAAAAAAAAGCACCCTGTCAAACAAATAAGGATATAATCAGAAAAAAATGCTACTGATGAAGAAAAAGAAAAAATAATTTTGGAAGCACCCTGTCAAACAAATAAGGATATAATCAGAAAATCTTTTAAAATTTTAAACCTTTTCCCACTTATTTTAACATTGCTTATTTAGATACTATTTATTTCAAAACTTGGTAGTTTCTGAGAAGTTTTAGGCATCTACTTTGGTCATAATACTATATCTTAGATGCCCACCCAGTGTCGCCTGTAGGTTTTCTTTAAACATGCATGAATCATGATAATTTACACTGAAATCCTTCAGGCTCCAAGAATGAAGTGTTGGCATCTTGATTATTCTTATTTTCTAATCTCTCTTACAGTTTCTCATTGTGTTAATTCCACATCTACAGCTCTTGAGTTTTTAGAGCGGTTTCACATTTCCTTTTTTTAAGGCCCCAAAATTTGCCTCCTTCAGGACTATATATCTTGGATGAAAATGTTGTTAAGAGTCTTTCCACCTCTCTCTTTCAGCTTTTTCACATCTTTCTTTCAACCATCTCACATTTGTTCTTTCAAACTTCACACCTCTCTGTCTCTCTCCCTCCCTTTTCACACCATTCTTTCTCTCTCTTACCCTTTTCCCACCTTTCTCTTCAGCCTTTTCACCTCTCTCTCTCTCTTTCAGCCTTTTCACCTCTCTCTCTCTCTTTCAGCCTTTTCACCTCTCTCTCTCTCTTTCAGCCTTTTCACCTCTCTCTCTCTCTTTCAGCCTTTTCACCTCTCTCTCTCTCTTTCAGCCTTTTCACCTCTCTCTCTCTCTTTCAGCCTTTTCACCTCTCTCTCTCTCTTTCAGCCTTTTCACCTCTCTCTCTCTTTCAGCCTTTTCACCCCCTCTCTCTTTCAGCCTTTTCACCTCTCTCCCTCTTTCATCCTTTTCACCTCTCTCTCTCCCTCTTTCACCCTTTTCACCTCTCTCTCTCCCTCTTTCACCCTTTTCACCTCTCTCTCTCCCTCTTTCACCCTTTTCACCTCTCTCTCTCCCTCTTTCACCCTTTTCACCTCTCTCTCTCCCTCTTTCACCCTTTTCACCTCTCTCTCTCCCTCTTTCACCCTTTTCACCTCTCTCTCTCCCTCTTTCACCCTTTTCACCTCTCTCTCTCCCTCTTTCACCCTTTTCACCTCTCTCTCTCTCTTTCAGCCTTTTCACCTCCCTCTCTCTCTTTCAGCCTTTCCCCTATCTCTCTCTCTTTCAGCCTTTTCACACCTCTCTCTCTCTCTCTCTTTTAGCCATTTCACACCTCTCTCTCTCTGCCTTTTCACACCTCTCTCTCTCTGCCTTTTCACACCTCTCTCTCTCTGCCTTTTCACACCTCTCTCTCTCTGCCTTTTCACACCTCTCTCTCTCTGCCTTTTCACACCTCTCTCTCTCTGCCTTTTCACACCTCTCTCTCTCTGCCTTTTCACACCTCTCTCTCTCTGCCTTTTCACACCTCTCTCTCTCTGCCTTTTCACACCTCTCTCTCTCTGCCTTTTCACACCTCTCTCTCTCTGCCTTTTCACACCTCTCTCTCTCTGCCTTTTCACACCTCTCTCTCTCTGCCTTTTCACACCTCTCTCTCTCTGCCTTTTCACACCTCTCTCTCTCTGCCTTTTCACACCTCTCTCTCTCTGCCTTTTCACACCTCTCTCTCTCTGCCTTTTCACACCTCTCTCTCTCTGCCTTTTCACACCTCTCTCTCTCTGCCTTTTCACACCTCTCTCTCTCTGCCTTTTCACACCTCTCTCTCTCTGCCTTTTCACACCTCTCTCTCTCTGCCTTTTCACACCTCTCTCTCTCTGCCTTTTCACACCTCTCTCTCTCTGCCTTTTCACACCTCTCTCTCTCTGCCTTTTCACACCTCTCTCTCTCTGCCTTTTCACACCTCTCTCTCTCTGCCTTTTCACACCTCTCTCTCTCTGCCTTTTCACACCTCTCTCTCTCTGCCTTTTCACACCTCTCTCTCTCTGCCTTTTCACACCTCCCCATTATTGTTTGTCTTTATCACTCTCTCCATCTTTATCTGTCTCCATTGACCTGTGCTTGCGTCCCAGTTTTCATAGTAACTTATTTCCTACTAGTAACAAAGGTCAGTGTCTGAAACCAACTAAAAGCTAGGATTTTCACTTCCGACTTTCAATGCAGATAAGTTTTCCATTCATGAATGGGTGTTGCTTTTCCAAACATTCTTCAGGCATAGAATTTGTTGTCCATTTATTTGTCAAGTGCAGAAATATGTTTAAAGATCTTCCATTGAAGAAAAGACTCATAGTTTAAAGAAAGCATAGATTCACTCAGAATAACCATTGATCTTTTGATGACATGAATTCACCCAAATATAATAGAAAAATATATTTCTTGATTTCCAAGTAAAAATCAAACTCACAATCAGCAATACTATAGTTGGGTGTTCCACTCAATTTTATTACTGTTGATATTAATCACAATTTTTGGGTCAATATATTCTTTGACTATGCTGCTACTGTTAAATCTTATGCCATGAACCCACCAGAGCCACCTGGTCCCTCCAACTCTCATGATCTTGGTAGAGTGTCGGAACATCCTTCAGTGCCTGATTAATTTTTTAGGAGTCCTGGTGGACAACATTTCTCCAGTGGATGCATAGCCTGCCATCACATCATCTTTGACTATGAGACCAACGATAAGAAAATGAAGTCCTTCAACTCTAATGTCTCTGCCTGAAATCTGAAGTTTTATTCAGTAATTTTTTTTTCTTCACCCAATAGGATTAGATAGGTTTGCCTATCATCTTGTTCACACTCCTCCCTGGTTTTTTAAACAAGAGTAGAGGTTGTTCCGGTGTTTCCAGTTTAGCATTCAGTTTCCATTTCCTTCTAAAGTCTACTTCAACTTTATACTTCTAACCTCTCTGCCTGAACTCTGAATTGTTTTTCACTGATTATTTTTTCTCTTCTCCAATAGGAGTAGATAGGTTCGCCTATCGTCCTGTTCACACTCCTCCTTGGTTTTTTAAACAGGAGTACAGATTTCCTATTTAGGATTAGGTATTCCGGTTCCTTCCAAAGTCTATTTCAACTCTATACTCCTAATGTCTCCACTTGAAATCACAAATTAAATCTTGATTTTTTTCAAGTCTTTCTTGTTACCTTGTTATTTCTTATAGCAGTACAACTCCAAACAGTAACACTCTATCTTGAGTGGCCCTTGGGCCTTGCATTGGATGAACATTAGTAAAAAGAAGTAAAATTAGTCATGACATAATAGAGAAAATGGTTGCTCAAAAAGCATTCTAAAAATTACTTTTCCCATGGTGCTTTGGGTATATGGATCTTCATCAGCCCAGAAAGGCAATCCATCTGGGGAAGATAAACCCTGATTTTAAACCTCTACTGCCTTGCAGTCATATTCAAACACTAAAAAGAATAGAACTGAATCCAAATAGAAAATCTGGAGTGAAGCCCTGAAGTTGGTTGGCTGTCAACCCTGCTAACTTGTTAACTCCGACAATCACACCGGGGCCCCAAATCTAATGCTCTGTACTCCTTTAGATCGATGGCCAAGTGGTTAGAATATTCGCATTCTGACAATGAAACCCGGGTTCGAATCTCACCATAGTCGATTTGTCAGGAAGGAGACTTCCTGATGTTATCAAACTGGAAGGGGTCAATCCTAGCATACAGCACATTTGGAAAGTGCCTGAAAACCCTACCACGAGTTGACCAAAGCCTTGTGAGTGAAATTGGATAGGTGGAACCCTTGGGGTCCATCGACAGCTGCGCTAGCATGAAGTCACAAGTTATCGTGAACAAGGGTTTCAGCCTGCTGGCCTTGTTCAAATTGTTGATCATGCTGGATAAAACAATCTTTCCCAGAAACTGTAACTAAGGTCTGCTCAGTATAGTTCCAGTATCAACCCTCTTTGGGTGTTTAATAAACACAAATGTGCCTGAGCAAGCGTCTGCAATAGGGATTGGCTAGCTGCGCTAGTAATACATACATACCTTTAGATCTTTTCAGTATGTCTGAGAGTTTGGGAGGCATATGTTATAGGCAACACGTGGCCTCTGTATGCCTGAATCCAGGAGAGGTCAGTCCTGTTTCAGACCCAAAGGAATGAATTTTGACCTAACAGGGTGCTAATTTGGTCTTAGGATATAAACAGGTGTGTACTATTGGCACACAATGTTGGCATAAGAAGAAACAGTAATGAGACGGATTAAAACTAATAATAACAATAATAATGAAAATGCTCTAGTTATATTTTTTAAACTGGGACTGTCAACAGCTTGTGAGAACTGCTGTTTTGTCTGCTGCTTTCAAACTAGCAGTTGTTTATTTCTATCCGAACATCAATAGTAATCACTTAATTCCTCAGTTCCGTCCTCTTCGTTCTTTATGTCTCATTGCATTCCTCTACTAATTAATATTTTACATTAATTTTTTTACTTCCTTTATAAAGAAGAATTGTCTCCCTTTGCGAGTAGGATTCCATGCATATGGTGCATTTACAGCTTTGAATTATTAATATGATCTATTGGAGTTCGATCCTTACTTAAAGCAGTTTATATCAATAGAATTTTTTTTTAAGCCACGCAAGCATTACAGGTGGGCTGAATAGAAAGTCCAGTTTAACATTTCTATTGTTTTGTATTTTTACCTGCTGAACAAGATGAGTATATATGTTTGTCCTTGGATAAAATTGGCCCCTGGCCATATTTCTGGGTAACCCAAGCAGGATTTGTTGATGGATTGAAAGGCTAGAATATAGATCAATGAACAATTGTTCAAGTGTCTTGCTGGTATTTAGACAAATACAAAGAGAGTTTATGTACCATATGAAAATCAATGTGTTTCGATAGAAAGATAGGCATTGCAGTTACTTCATCCTGAAGAAAATGGTTATTTGATGAGCAGACAGTTATGACCGAACTTGTACTTGATTGAGTTGCATATGCTTGGGGCCTTCTCAAACTAATTTTATTGAATATTAAGCAATCTTTAGCCATCAGGCCCACAAAACAAAAATGGGGTGTCGAAAGGACAGTTTTTCCCTTGACACCACTATTATTTTAACTAACTTCACTTCTCAGCAATATTTGTTGTTTTAATAACTGATGATTAGAATTGTAATAGAATCTAAACATATGATGAGAGTGAATTTATACTTTTGTTATTGAGCATTGACTATAGACGTAATAAAAACTATTTATTGTTTATTGGAATGGTTGGCAAAACCTCAGTTAATTCCCAATTGATTCAAACTTTATAAAATGGTAAATAATAAGGATTTCCTTATAGTCAGTTCACATATTTTAATAATTTAGTAAATGTTTACAAATATATGAATAAAAAATATTTTCACCTTTTTACTCTTTGCCTCCTTTTTGCCTTCTTTATTTGCTTCTCCACTTCTACTTCCTTCTTTTCATCTTCTTTCCTTGTCTTCATTGTTTTTCTTGTCTTCTATTTTATCTTTCTTTTCTCTTTGTCTTCTCTTTTTTTCTCTCTCTTCTTCCTTTCACTTTCTTCTCTCTGACTTTTTCCTTTCTTCTCTCTGTCTTCTTCCTTTCTCCTTCTGTCTCCTTCCTTTCTCTTTCTGTCTTCTTCCTTTCTCTTTCTGTCTTCTTCCTTTCTCTTTCTTTCCACTTCTTGCATTCTTTCCCCTTTGTTTCTTTTGATTTCTTGTTCTTTCTTTTTCTTCTTTAATCTTTTTCTTTTTTTCTTCTTTAATCTTTTTCTTTTTTTATTCTTTTCTTTCTTTTTCTACTTCCTTTTCCTTCCTCTTCTTTCTTTCCTCCTCTTTCTTTCTTCTTCTTTTGCTTCTTTTTTCCTCTTCTTTCTTTCCTTTTCTTTTGTTGCCCCTTTCTTTTTATTTTACTTCTACTTGTCTTTTTGTTCTCTATGCCTTCTTTGCTCTTTCTCCTATGATTTTTTTCTTTCCTCTTCTTCTTTCTTTCTTCTTTCTCTCCTCTTCTTCTTTCTCTCCTCTTCTTCTTTCTTTCTTTCTTTCTCTCCTCTTCTTTCTTTCTCTCCTCTTCTTTCTTTCTCTCCTCTTCTTTCTTTCTCTCCTCTTCTTTCTTTCCTCTTCTTCTTCTTTCTTTCCTCCTCTTCTTCTTCTTTCTTTCCTCCTCTTCTTCTTCTTTCTTTCTTTCCTCCTCTTCTTCTTCTTTCTTTCCTCCTCTTCTTCTTTCTTTCCTCCTCTTCTTCTTCTTTCTTTCTCTCCTCTTCTTTCTTTCTCTCCTCTTCTTTCTTTCTCTCCTCTTCTTTCTTTCTCTCCTCTTCTTTCTTTCCTCCTCTTCTTCTTCTTTCTTTCTCTTCTTCTTCTTTCTTTCTCTCCTCTTCTTTCTTTCTCTCCTCTTCTTTCTTTCTCTCCTCTTCTTTCTTTCCTCTTCTTCTTCTTTCTTTCCTCTTCTTCTTCTTTCTTTCCTCTTCTTCTTCTTTCTTTCCTCCTCTTCTTCTTCTTTCTTTCCTCCTCTTCTTCTTCTTTCTTTCCTCCTCTTCTTCTTCTTTCTTTCCTCCTCTTCTTCTTCTTTCTTTCCTCCTCTTCTTCTTCTTTCTTTCCTCCTCTTCTTCTTCTTTCTTTCCTCTTCTTTCCTTTTCTTCTTTCTTTCCTTTTCTTCTTCTTCTTTCTTTCCTCCTCTTCTTCTTCTTTCTTTCCTCCTCTTCTTCTTCTTTCTTTCCTCCTCTTCTTCTTCTTTCTTTCCTCTTCTTTCCTTTTCTTCTTTCTTTCCTTTTCTTCTTCTAAATATCTTCTTACATTCTTTTACTTCTCCCTTTATTCACTCATTCATTTTTTTTTATTTCATCACCTAGTTATTTCTAAGGCTATAATCACCCATTTTCTATTCCTTTTAACCTCATTTTTTCCACTTGTCATCTATTTTTCCCCTGCACCACTTAAAGTCTTTTTTATGGGCTGAGCCTGTCAAGATAGCAAAAGTCAAAGATCTGTTTACATCATAAAAATTGATGAAAAATATTTAATACCAGGTAATCAAAAAAACCTTTTTCCTTCTTTAATATTTCACTCCTAATCGTAAGCAATATATCACATCTTAAAAAGCTTTTGTGTTGTTACTGATATTTATCTAATTTTTTTAAAAATTCCACAAGCCTTAAGGTGGTTATGGTCCTCCACTGATTTCATATTTTTTTTATTATCTGTGAATTGCTATGACTTCTTGTTAAAATACAATGGATTTGTTTCCCATTGCCTCCACCACGGTTTGGAATACACAGTATTCCTTCTCCTAGACAAGCTAGCAACCAAGGCTAGAGATGCCACTCTAACCTTCTGTTTAAGCTGGAGGGAAAAGAAATGAATATCTTGCTTTTTTTTATGGATATTTGTGCATAAAACTAGGAACATAAATTGCCCGAGCCTCCACGGCCGATCACTCTCTCTGGTGCAATGAGAGGGCGCGGCCTTGGGCAGTTGTTGCCCAGGGCCGGCCACCTCTCAGTGTAATTTTCCTCAGATGTGAGTAATTTAAATGGTGTAATATTTAGTGGCACAGAACAAGCAATTTGCTTTCAAAGCTGAGTTTGAATTCTACTCAAATTAAATTCACTTTATGGTAATTACACTTGGGAAATATATGAACCTCCTAATTCTCCCTACCAGCTATGGGTTAAATAGTAAGGTAGACTGGATTTTTAGCTTTGGTTGTCAAACAATATAAAAGAAAGAGGATTCTGAATTCATAAAAAAAAAAAGAATGTGTGGAGAGCCGTGATCACCTGCATCCTGAAGAGACATGGTATCGAAAAAGAAGTGATTAACAGAGATTCTTCTTCTTTGTTCTATGATTCTTTAAGACCGGCTCGATTATTGCTCTCCACAAAATTTTATCTTTTGTATGAATTGTATGAATTTACTTGATTGAAATATATGAATTAACTGATGGGCAAGATCAAGTTAAATGTCAAATCTTCAGTAGGAGAATTTTCAAACCATTTGTGACAGGTTTGATTACAAATGCCTTTTTCATGGGTGTGTGTAAGGGCTAGAAATTTGGAAAGAGATATCAGTGGACCATGTTCAAGTTCCAGCCGAGTTTGTTGCATTCATCCCTTTCTTGACCCCAGATATGGGTTAAATATCAGGGCTGACTGGAATCTCTTGACTTGAGGTGTCATCCAGTCTTGAAGGAAGGAAAACTGTGAATTCAAAACTAGCCTGAAGAGGGATCTTGCCTGACACACTAACACTGATACAGTTGCAGTATAAGTGGTTTACCTCCGGCACTAATAAGTTTTGGGACAAGTGACATGATTTGACCTTCTTAAAGGGCACAAGTTTAGGGTTGTGTTTTTGTTTTTTTACCTTTCTAGAAATGAAAATATATGCCAAATGATAAAATCAAGAAACTGTTACACAATCATATGTTTTTTTTGGGGGGGGGGTGTTTTGTTTTGTTTTTTGTTTTTCTTTTGTTTTTGTTGTTTGTTTTTTTTGGGGGGTTGGGGTTTTTTTGGGGGGGTATGTTTTTTTTGTTTTTTTTTGCAAGTTAGTTAAAACTAAACACTCCTACTGCTATCTTATGCTGGAAACAAAAAAGAAGCATTTTGGATACTGCAGTGTAACAAGAAATACCTGTTATTCATGATAGGCATACTAATCCTACCAGATACCGTTTTTAACACTTTTCTAATGTTCCACTTAAAAGTGGAAATGAACGAAATTGTTACTTTTAAAATGACTATTACATGCATATAGCCGACTGGCATCAAGGGTATTAAAGACGACCTTCTCTCTTAGTGTTTACAACCTTGAGAACTGCTTGAATTATACATTAACTTTTTCAGTAAGGTTTAAATCTCTTCCATCTATTTACTTGTGTGTGTGTGTGTGTGTGTGTGTATTTATATACAGGGTGCGATGGTTAAATTGTCGCCATTTTATATTTCTAATTTCATGAGTGCACAGTATAATAGGGTCAGTTTGGCACCATCAGTGAGAAAAAGATGCAATTTACTCTGCCAGAATTTTGGAAACTATATATTGTACTACTTGGCATTCGTGTCGAAAGCTCCAATACAAACCTTTCATAGTGTTTGGGTGTCAATCTGAGGACAGTGCAGGAGAATGCTGTGTCCCCAAAAGACGTACCGATGATGATGATGATGATGATAACAAAACATCCAGACAACTTTATGGTGTTTGGAGTGATCACTAGTGATGGTGACATTATGCCTTCATTCATCCTCCCCCCACCCCCAATGGTGATTACAAAGGTATGGCAGCTTGGCAAACTCATTCTGATCAGAAAAGAAATCCTGAATTTGTTGGTGAGGTCCTCACACACGGCACAGAGGCCGACATCGTGCTGCCCTGGGTTAAGAGGTTGGCTGCTGGAACATCCTATGTCTGGTAACAAGATTCTGCACTATGTCACACAAGCAGAACCCAGTGACGGCTGTCAGACAATTTCTGTGACTATATCACACCTTATATCTGACTACCCAATTCCCCAGAGTGCAGCCCTTTTAATTATTATGTGTGGGATGCAGAGAGGCCAAGAAAACTCCTTGTAACATCTAAGATGAACTGGGGGCAAGGATTATGGCAGCATTCACCAACTTAAATAAGGAGACTGACCAGAAGATGTGCAGGAGATTTTGAAGTTATGTAGAGTCTGTAGTTGAAGCCAATGGTGATTTTATTGAATAAATTTACTCTTTCATATTTCAAGATATTTTGTGTAATTTTGTTAAATATATCTATTAAAATGAGATGTTAGTGTTATTTACTTTTTTGCATAATTTAGATGACAATTTATTCAGCGCACCATATATATATATATATATATATTATTTATTTTATTTAGTTTTTCCAGTTTTTTTTCTGTTTGTTGAAAGTGAGGGAGTACAAAATCCCTCTATACTGTCCATTGTCCCAAGCACTTTCAGCCAATTCCTAACCATTTTCAAGGGGTTTCATTTTAGTGTTGCGAGTTTCTTTTCACGTTTTGACTGTTTGAGAAGTACTGATAGTTGGAGAGGGATTTTTTTTTTAATATACTGGGCCTCTCTTATTGTGAGATGTTTTCAGTAATTTGATTTACATAGAATTTTAGTGTTTTTGACCTGAATTTTTCTGAAAGGTCCTTATAGATTCTGGGTTGAAATACAAAGAAGAATCTGCAATGTTATTGGTCTCAATCTGCCATCTCAGCTTCAGTTACTTTCCTACCACCATTACATAGCTGTGCTTTTTCTATAAATATTTTCATGGTAATTGCTCAAATGAACTTTCCTCCTTGGTATCTTGAATTGATGAATTTAAGCTCAGTACTAGATTGGCAGCTAGGTCTCCTCATTTTACATCTGAAGTGGTAAGGTGTTACCATAAGTTCTATGCTAACAGTTCCTTCTATCACAATTCTCATTTGTAGAACTCTCTTTTGGCTTCTTACTTTCCAGTCAACTTTGGTCCTCAAAAAATTTAAATGCAGTTTCAATCATTATCTTCTGCCTTCTTTTAATTCCTGTTCTTTTATTGTTATCCGTCTGTGATAATCTTTCCTTTTTCTCACATTCTTTCACCCATTGTGGCTTTATCAGTTTGCTTGGAGTGAAAGGGTTAAAAAAAATAGTTCAGGCCAGAAGATACAAAGCTGAAAAATCCAATCCTGGAAAGAACATTAACAAAATCCAAGACTGAAGAAATACGGAACTTTACCATGACTATTAGATTCTCAAAGAACCACAAGAAGAATTAGGAAGAATCTACTCAGCATATGCAATTTTTGGGAAGGAATTTTCCTAACTGTTTAGCTTTCAAACTGCAATTCCAGAAAGGGAAAAATATTATATACAGAGAGAGCAAGATCTAAAAGGTCATCTGATCTAACAGTGACTTCATTGCGGGTCTTAAGTGCCACATAAGATTATCACACAAAATCCATAACTGAATCATTTGGTTAAGTTGTCAGATCCTCATATGTCAAAACCGATGGGAAAGTCCATTTTACACACACACACACACATATATATATATATATATATATATATATATATATATATATATATATATATATATATATATATATATATAGTAAAGGTAATAAATCTATTGGCATATAATCCAAGTAGATCCTAGTAATATAAAATATTAAAACATCTACAAAAAGAGCTCAATGTATTTATTATTACAGAGTAAATAATTAGTACAGCATAAAATCCAAAATTACCTCATATGGGGATTAGGATTATTTCAACCGAGGAAAAAGAACACACACACACACACACATATATATATGTTTGTATATATAAATAAAAAGAAAGAACAATAAGATATAAAATCCGGTGTTCTTATAGATATTTTTATTTTTACACAATAGTGCTCTATGTAAATTTACAGAGCATTAATATTATAAATTAATTGATTTAAAATATGGGTTTTTCACTACACAGTGATAACCATGTTTCAGAAATGGAAGCTAAAGCTTTCGAATTTAATTTTGTTATTAAACCAAAGACATTAGTTCCATTTTCTCATCAAGCAAATTTTGGTTTAATAACAAAATTAAATTTGAAAGCTTTAGCTTCCATTTCTGAAACATGGTTATCACTGTGTAGCGAAAAACCCATATTTTAAACCAATTAATTTATAATATATATATGCCACAACTATTTAATCCTGCCTGATATGTTCTATAATGCCAAATTAGCAAGTGAACTCCAAAATGACTTACAATCTGTTGTTAACAGGGGCAAGGAATGACTTATTAATTTTAATTCCTTCAAAACTAAACTGCTTTTAATCATCTGAGAAAATGATTTTTGCATTCCATCAGCATGAACTTTGCCAACACACTGTGCCTTCTCAGGCTAATGTTTTCCACTGGCATGAAGTGGAATGATTATATTGAATCAATCGCAAGGTCTTCTGTGAGAAAGGTTTGTTCACTCTGTCATGCAAGACAGCTTTTCTCACCAGAATCTATTTGTATATTTATAAATCTGTCATCCATGAAATGAATATTGTTGTCACAGCTGGTCTGATGCTTCTATGTATTTAGAGATTCTTGATAAAATATATTTATATCAATATGTGATCGGATAAAGAACAAGTAGGAAACAGATCTTAATCTAACAGGTTTCATTTTATTAAAGCTATGTCAGAGATCAAGAGAGAAATGATGAAAACTTTTTTATTATTTTGATCTTGATCTCTGATATTGGACCTATATATATATATATATATATATATATATATATATATATATATATATATATATATATAGTGTGTGTGTATATGTGTGTGCATGTGTATATATGTGTGTGTATATATATATGTGTGTGTGTATATATATATATATATGTGTATATATGTGTGTGTATATATATGTGTGTGTGTATATATATATATATATATATATATATATATATATATATATATGTGTGTATATATGTATGTATATGTGTGTGTGTGTGTGTGTATATGTATGTATATGTGTGTGTGTGTGTGTGTATATATGTATGTATATGTGTGTGTGTGTATATATATATATATATGTGTGTATATATGTATGTATATGTGTGTGTGTATATATGTATGTATATGTGTGTGTGTGTATATATAAATATAGACATCCACAGACAGACTGTTTCGCTGTATCACAGCTCATCAGTGTGGCTAGACGTCCGGTTGCCTCTGGCTAGAATCGAAAACCGGCTGAATTCGCGTCAGTCGGAAATTTTACCCTGAAGCCGTTGGCGCACGGCAGAGAAGAAGGTGAATTTAAACGTATTTATATTTAGATAAACACACAGTGACTGAGAGAAGTCGATTCGATTTATCGAAGAGTCTTGCATTATTAGCCGTAATAGTCACTGTTTACAAACCCACACATCCTCCCCCAGAGAGCTCAACCGAAATAAATTTTCAGGAGCATATATATTGTCATCCACAGACAGACTGTTTCGCTGTATCACAGCTCATCAATGTGGCTAGACATCCGGTTGCATTATATATATATATATATATATATATATATATATATCTATATCTATATATCTAATATATATATATATATATATATATATATATATATATATATATATATATAATTTATATTTTTATTTCATTAAAATCCCAAATTGATAGCTATACAGTTGAGAAGCTTCCTTAACCAGAGTTGTATATGCTTGACAGAAGTTTCCTAATCTGATTCCAAAATATCCATTATTAAATCTTAAACCCCTGATGTAACAACCAAAGGTAAAACATATGTTTCATGTGTGATGTGATCTCATGCATAATGTGTCTATTGTTTTATAAGTAAAATAACCTAAATATATTTTATTTTACACCTACGGGCATTGAAGTGTGTTTGTTTTTTTTTGTTCTAAAAAAATATAAAATTTTAAATAGAAAACATATCAAATAATATAACATATATATATACAATAAAATATATATTATTTAATAAGATATATCAAGTAATTCTATAATTTTGAATAGTGTTATAATTATTCCAACAGTTTCTGTCTGTATTGCAAGAATGAGGAAATTACCATTATTTACATTCTGGTCTTCATCTTTGTTTTTATTCCAACATTTCGACTGTTTTGCCCTCAGACCTTCTTCAGGTTTCTGTTAATTCAGATAAACTTCAGGGAATTTTGAAGTCATGTGGATTAAATAAAATCCACATGAGTACATTCTTCTCATGCCACTCACCATATCTAGAGATGTCTCGTCTAGTTATTATTTTTTGTACTGCTCAGTTATTGCTTGCCCTATTTCCAAAGAGTCAAAGTATACATTGCCCAGCCCAGGGATTGAACACACAATTAATGTCACCAAATAAAGTGTGGTATAGTCGCTGTAATAGTTAGCATTTCAGAAAAAGAAATTGGTGGGCAGTGTTGGAATTCTGGCCGAGTTTTGTTACATTCACTTTCGTATAAATACCATTGTGAAAGGTTTTGTTAAATAAGAAGGCACACTGGGCCTTGTATTTCTATCTAGAGAAAGGGCAACTCTGAATTCAAACCCGTATGTAAACTCGGTGTAGCACATACTATGTCACCAGTAACATGATCATGGTGTTCGCGATGATGCTAAAATCTCAACAGTTGCTCACCTAGGACAGCATCGATATATTTTTTTTTTTTTTTTTTATTTATGGCATAACCAGAACAGATTTGTTCTTATGCCAAGTTTGATTTTTTTTTTTTTTTTTTTTTTTTTTTTTGATTCAGTTATAAACTATAGCTCAAGCCTGGGCTGCCTTGAATAAAAATGGATGTAATCTGGTGCTACTCCTTAGAAATTAACTAAAACCCTTGAGACTTAACTTGATGGAACATACACTCAGATGCTGAGAGCTATACTTAGCATCTCTTGGAGAGAACCCCCGTTTGAATCACAGCTCTATGGACCCAACCTTGATATTTCTAAAATCTTACATAAACACATAATGCACTTTGTAGGACACTGCTGGCTAGCAAAACACAAACTTGTGAGTGATCTACTGCTCTGGGCATCTAGCCATATCACAAGATCAGTTGGTTACCCAGCAATCAAATATATTACCCAGCTACATTATGACACAGAATGTCATCATAATGACCTTTCAAGCTTGATTCAGGCTGTGATGCTTGTCATGCTAGACAATTATGTCCAAACAAGCTCAGCTAAATAAGAAATAAAAATAAAGAGTAGTTGCCAATCAAAGCTAGTGAGCCAAATCTACCCTGGTATTAGGCCCTAGCTCATGGGAGTAGAGAAGGTATTTATATGAAAGCAAACATGACAGTTTCATCTAGAAGTTGGAATCAACACTCAAATACCATTTTCATGCTGACAAATCAAGGCTAGAGAATCTAGTCTACCTAGCTATTAAACTTGTAGTTAAGGAGAGAAGATTCATGCATTTCTCAAAATCCATTTAAACCAGATCGCAATTGGAACATCACTAAAGATACCGGAGAAATGGTTCAGTATCTTGTACTGCCCCAGAAACTACCTGACCCCTGCTATGCCCTAACTTTACCAGAATCAGACCAAAAATGCTGCCATATCTGGGCTGGAGCTAACCAGTCCCAACTTGCTATTCTTGACAGTTCAAAAGCATTTGTGAGTGATGAATTATTTTCTATTCTACAGCCCTTTTGCCACAGACAAAATGTTGCAAGCCTCTCACTACTCTATTGCAATTTCCATTGCAAATATTCTGATGCATTACATTCCTTAGTTCCACCAGTTCAGGCCTTCACAGCTAAAAACTGCCATTTACACGAGGACAAATCATCCTCATTCCCTTTGTATTTCATTAGTAAGGAGGAAGTTCCACAAAGAGAGTTTCTTTCCCAGAACTATTATATTGTGGAGCAGACTCCCCCACCCATTTTTTATCTATCCATGAGAGACTTTATGCAATAATATACTTATTTAGAAAACTTTTCCATGTATGGTACAAGGTTTCAAGTTTTTTGTGATGACTATCATTCCTAATTGGTCACCTGTCTTCATACTGATTAAATTTAGTTCTACTGAGATTTGATAATTTGATTGGAACCAATGCTTTCTGTGTTACTTGCTGTTCGAATTGCAACTTAGTGATTTATTATCTGTGAGGTGGAAATAATCTGCGATAAATATTTCCTTTGCAATCCCAGTTTACTTAAAAAGCTATTTCGGCACTATGGCGAACAAGACATTTGACGTCAAGTTGATACCCGAATTTGAGGGTTCAGTGACCGGACAAGCAGTTACTGAATGGATTGAGAAGGCAGAACTTGTTTGTGATCTGTGTGGAATTAAAAAGGTTGAACGTGTTCTTCCTTTGAGGTTGACGGGCAGAGAATTTGCTGTTTGCCAACAGTTAAACTCAGAAAAAATGTTCGGCCGATAAAAGCAGTTGGTGTTCTCGAATCTGGAAATTTGGCAATTTTAGCTGCCGCGTTTGGCGGGGAATGAGTTATTTTTCTGACTGGTGGCGTGCCTTTTGATTAGCGAGATAGTATTTACGAATCGAGTTTTCGGCATTTCTTTCTGCCCCCGATGTTCGAGTTGGAACTTAGTGATTTATTCTCTGTGATGGGGAAATAATCTGCGACGAATATTTCCTTTGCAATTCCGGTTTGCTTACACTTGCCGGTAAGCTTGACTCACTACTATAAGGCATGAAATGATAAAATTGTGATTACTTTTTATATCTCCATAATTATATTACATTTTACGGGCTCGTCAACCAGAATGAGAAATAAAGAAAACTAGCAGGATACAAAATACTAGTTTCATGCAGAAAACAAATATTAGGCTGAGAATTTTTCAGCCCCTAAGTAAATTCATAGTTTCTTTGCTTCCTCCTCATTACTTTCATATTCCATGAGTAAGGAGGAAGTTCCACATAGAGAGTTTCTTTCCCAGAACTATTACATTATGGAACAAACTCCCAAAATTTATTATCTATTCATTGGAGACTTTATGCAATACCATGCTTATTTAGAAAACTTTTGCATGTCTGGCACAAGGCTTCAAGTTTTCTGTGGTGACTGTCATTCCTAATTGGTCACCTGTCTTCATACTGATTAAATTTAATTCTACAGAAATTTGGTAATTTGATTGGAACTGATGCTTTGTGTAATATTTGCCTGTAAGTTTGACTTGCTACTATAAGGCATGAAATTCTCAGCCTAACCAATTTCAGAGTTTCTTGCTTCCTCCTCATTACTTTCATATTCCATGAGTAAGGAGGAAGTCCCACATAGAGAGTTTCTTCTCCAGAACTATTACATTATGGAACAGACTCCCAAGAGAACTGTTCTCTATTCACTATAATAATAACTTTTATCTTTTACTATATATCCTTATCAACTTCAGTTTTTACCTCCTCATTCATTTAGAAATACTCTACCTCGTGTGGCTCTTGGGTCCAATAATAAATGAAAAAAAATTCATCTTTCTTGGCCGGCAACTGTTACACTATCAAAACAATTTTTTTTAATTACACTTTTCTTTCATCACCGCTAACAACTGGCATTCATTCTCGGTAACAGCTGAACTTCAAAGGCTAAATTTCCTGATGAGCACATAATAGTCCCTCGACAATCCATATGACACCATGTGGCCTGGCAGCATGTCTTGTCAGAACCATGTAGTCCCAGTGATAACAGTATTATCATAATTACGGTAATAGCAGTATTACTGGCAATGGCAGCTAAGGCTGCAACAACAGCTGAAGATTTTGCTGCAAAGATATATCTTTGACATTTGTTGGTCTGTTTTGGGGGTGTCGGGCAGTGGGCGCAGGAGGTGGGTGAAGCAAAATGTTCATGTCGTGGTTATGCCACATGCCAAGAAGAGGCAGGTGGGTTAGGGTTGTTGGGAAAATGAAAGCAAATTAAATTATAAAGGAGTGATGTAACGAGAGAGAGAGAGAGAGAAAGGCGACTTATGAGTAAAAAAAAAAGTTAGGAAAATGAGAGATAAAAAAGAGGGTGTTTATGAAGTACATAGAGGGGGAAAAAGAGAACTAAGGAGAGAAAGATTTAGTGAAATGAGAGAGAGGAAAAGAGGGTGGTTATGAAGTGCATAGAGGGGGAAAAAGAGAACTAAGGAGAGAAAGATTTAGTGAAATGCGAGAGAGGAAAAGAGGGTGATTATGAAGTACATAGAGGGGGAAAAAGAGAACTAAGGAGAGAAAGATTTAGTGAAATGAGAGAGAGGAAAAGAGGGTGATTATGAAGTGCATAGAGGGGGAAAAAGAGAACTAAGGAGAGAAAGATTTAGTGAAATGCGAGAGAGGAAAAGAGGGTGATTATGAAGTATATAGAGGGGGAAAAAGAGAACTAAGGAGAGAGGTAAAGATTTAGTGAAATGCGAGAGAGGAAAAGAGGGTGGTTATGAAGTATATAGAGGGGGAAAAAGAGAACTAAGGAGAGAGGTTAAGATTTAGTGAAATGAGAGAGAGGAAAAGAGGGTGGTTATGAAGTACATAGAGGGGGGAAAAAGAGAACTAACAAGTAAGGAGGGAAATAAAGATTTACAGAAAGATGAGAGAGGAAAATAGGGTGATTATGAAGTACAGAGAAAGAGAAGTAATGAGTGAGGAGGGAGATAGACTAGAGAAATGAGAGAGAGAGAAAAAGAAGGTTGATAATGAAGTGCCTGAGAGGGGAAAAGCTAAAAGGGAAGAGACAGAGAAAGATTTAGCAAGATGGGAGGGACGAAATGAGTGACTATGAAATGCATAGAGAGAAAAAGAGGACCAATGAGTGAGCAAGGAGAGAAAGATTTAGAGAAATAAGAGCATGGAAAAGAGGGTGATTATGAAGTACAGAGAGAGAATGGAAGAGAAGTATGGAGGGAGATAGATTAGAGAAATGAGAGAGGAAAAGAGGGTGATGATGAACTACACAGAGAGAAAAGTGAAGAAATGAGCAAAGAAGAAGGCAATGTTTTTTTTTTTTAAAATGAGAAGAAAAGGTATGAATTCATCTCCTCCCTCACCTATGGGTTAAAAAGTAAGTCTTGTATCTGGAACAATTAGTATTATTTCCTTGCCAAAAATTTATTAATGTAATAATCACTCATAAAAAGAAAGTATTATTCTTACAGACTAGAAATGTGTTTCAGTTTTAAATAAGGCACATAGGGTTGATAATCCATAAAAAAAACAAATCAATAAAATCCTGTGGATATGATCTCAGCATGTGGCACATTTGGGATGTCTCTGATAAACATCAGTAAGTTAAGTGTCATACGTGATAGACTTTTGGCGATCATGTCTTTTATAATTCATGACTGACAAGGCAGGAGATTTTACTGCAGTAGATTGCTGTTCCTTTCTGTGGTGGAATGGTTGCCAACCAAGGCTACAGGACCCAGTCCATCCTGCTATTTAATCCATAACTGAGAGGAGAAGAGATGGATTCATACCTTTCCCAAGGGTATTTGCAAATAAATGCATGTAATGAACATGACTGGAATTTGAACTCACCACTTCAGTTTCACATTCTGAGCCAATATCCAATACAACACGATACAATCACCGCAAGACATACCAGGTGTAAGAGCAAAATTTCTCAAATCCTCTAACAACATCGGATAATTGTCCATTGCACAAAATGTTTAATATCTAAAGACTAAACTAATTGAGTTTCTTTTTTTTTCCAGTTTTTCAGATAAGACGTTTAGCCATCTTGACACCATTTGTTTTAAGAATCACTGAAAAACCTTTTGTGTTAATCAACTAGAAAGAGAACAGGTTAAAATCATTTTGTGTCAGCTCCTCTATGACTTCCCAACTGAGCAATTGTGAGATGAGAAAAAGATACCATCATTCATGCTCTGGCTTCCATCTTCAAATCCATTCAAGAACCATCAAGAGAACAGTGAATAAATTTTAAAAAGTGGGAACATTGGATAGGAAAACTAGATCAGGAGGGTCACAACAAGAAGAGAGATCATCATTTCAACTTAGAGCTGAAGAGATCAATTAGAAAAGATCCAACTCAATCCATAAGACGTTTGGCACATGAGAGAGTAGTTTCAGCTGCAACAGTCCAAAGACCAGTGAAAACTCGAAAATGAAATTGTACATGAAAGCTGTGAGATACCTTGTTACTCCAGAACAGAAAGTTAGAGAGGGCAAAGATCATCATAAATAAGTTGAAAAATGATCCTGAAATAATATATATATATATATATATATATATATATATATATATTAATACATGTTTCATTAAATAATATAGATAAGCGTTGTCTATATATATGAAAAAATGCTGCCTAAATACACACAATATATATATATTTGAACTTCATTTCAATCCTTCATGAGCTTCTAATCCTTAGCTATGATTAATTAATGATGAACATGTCATTTTCGTTTTAGATAGATTTCATTATGATTCTTCTGTTAAGCTTGGGGAGTAATTATACATTCATATTGCTCAACGTTGAGTCCAATAGTGTTACAAAGACCTTGGAAAATTCCAGTAAGATATCTTTAATCATTTCTACGATATATAACGTTTCGAAGCATTATCTAGCAATTGGACAATTTTGCTGTTACACCCGGTGCTATAGGTTAATTCAAGACTTGTGGGTGAAATTGCATAGACGGAACTGTTTGGAAGTCGTCAGTGGTCATGTGAGCACAAAATCGCATGAGATCATGACCCCAAAGGTTTGAGTTTTATAACTAAGGAAAAAGAGAATTATATTGTTTTACCTCATGTACTCTTCTATTTGTAATGTTTGGCTGTTTGGTGAACAAACACAAAATCTTAGTCCATTTCAAGAGAAATGAAATGCTCAGTTCTTCCATGACATACAGTAACATCGAATGACTTCCAAGCGTGGTTTCAGATGGCTTATGTCACAAGTGGATGGCTTATGGGCCTTCGTGCCCAATATTAGGGTAGTGGGCCATGCCATTTGAGCAAAATTGTGACTCCCCTGATACAAATGCTTCTGATAAATATACACTTATATAAAAAGATGATTCATAAAATACTTTTGTTTAATTTACTGTTTATGAAGTGCTAATGTCAGCAAAGTATAACTAATAAAAAAAAAGGACGAATTTGTTTTGCATTGTTCTATGAAGCGGGGAGGAAATTAATTCTAAGAATAGAAGCAAAAATGTTAACACTTTGCACTTGAAAAATGATTGATATTTAAATCGTGACATGTTTTTTTGGGGTTTTTTTTCAACCTTTCAATCATTGGAACATATAAATGCATTAATGAAGAAAAGTCTCTTTATTTCTGACAAAAATCAATAGACAATAATATAGTTATCTTAATGTGTGTGTATATTTTTCATATATATATATATATATATATATATATATATATATATATATACACACACACACACACACACATCTATATATATATATATGTGTGTGTGTGTGCGCACACAGTAGAACCCCAATGTAACGAACTAATAGGTGGATCGTCCGTTAATTTGAAGCACTTTCTTCATGGTCTGAAAACACCCAGTACAGCACAAAATTATTGTAAATAAATGTAAATACAATATGAATGTATACATATTTTATTTTCACGTTAATATATACCTTTAAATAAAGTTTGAAATGTTTTAGAGTTAAATCCAGTGTCCGTTGGTTCCAAGATCATTAATTTGAGATTTTACTATATATTTATCACTTAATTGTTTTAATGGTTACTCATATTTGAGTAGATACACTGTTTTTTTTTATTTCTTCAGTTGCCATCTTGAATTCCGTTCATCTTTTATCCTTTCCTCAATCCCCCACTATACTTTTTTTTCTCTCACTTTTACTCTGTCACCCCTGTATACTAGTGTCATTACTATATTGCTTGGGTTGAAATGATTAAAAAAAGAAAATAATATATCTATCGTCTACCAGCCTGAATATTTGAGAAATCTTATTAAAGAAAATATGGACCCGCCACTAGGATTCAAACTCACATCTCCCTTGGCTAGATAAAGCGTCATTAGATCCGACGTGCTTCTACCGATTCAGCCATGAAGGACATTATCGATCAAGCAAGGCTGCATAGTGCCTTTACATGAAATCCTCATTGTGGCTGAATCAGTATAAAAACATTGGGTCTAACGACAGTTTTTTTCTCACTAGGGAGATGCAGGTCCTAATCCAGCCAGAGGGCACATAATTTCTTGAAACTACTCAAGTGGAACTTGTATCTAACCAAAGGAATATGAAAGGAATGAGGGCAGTTTGCAACAATGTGCATCATATGGTGGGTCTTAGCTGTGAAGGCTAGAACTGGTAGAACTTGGGAGATATATATATATATATATATATATATATATATAAATTTAAGACATTTTTATGTTTATACATTCTTTTTATAGATACAAATATTTAAGTAAATGATCTGTTTTATAATAAACAGTATTAATAACATTTACCGGCCTGAATGTCCAAGAAATTTTAATAGAAAAAATATTCGTCCTCCGACAGGAATCAAACCTGTATCCTATACGGAAATGTCATATAGCCAGATGTGCCTTAACCGTTTGGGCCACAGAGGAGCGTTCGGTTAGCAAGGTCGATTTTACTATCTTTAAATTTCAATTTTCCATGAATCTCTCACCTACATTCATATCTGCTCATTTTGTATCCAAATGTAAACAAAATTATATATATATATACATACATACATACATATATATATATATATATATATATATATATATATATATAATATCTATTGATAATTGGTAGGGATAATTCCAAGGAGGACATGAACCCAAAGAAAGCAATATAATAAGTACAGATGTTCCTTAAAAATCCATTCTGTTATAATTTATTTCATGAATAAATAAAAAATATTCATCTCTTCAGACCTAAGTTTTTTTTAATAAAATTTTATAGATTTTATTAAAAAAACTTTGGTCTGAAGAGATGAATGTTTGTATATATTCAGGAAATAAATTTGTTGTAGCAAACCTACGGACGATAATGGTTATGTCGCCATTCACATAAATACAATAGTATCTATTACTATTAGGCAAGGAGAAAATTAAAAATAATCAGTGAATAAATTTCAGAGTTCAGGCAGAGAAGTCAAGAGTGTCAAGTTGAAAAAAGGTATTATTTTATCATCCACACACACAAACACACACACGTATGTATGTATGTATGTATGTATGTATGTATGTATATATATACACACACACACACACACATATATATATATATATATATATATATATATATATATATATATATATATATACGGAATAAATTCCAGTAACCAACAATTACTATTCTTAAAAGTGTGCTCAATACAGAGTAGAGCAAATATAATTATTTATTTGAAAATTATAACATAACTATGTTATAAAATCCCTACAAAAATAGCCATTTTGTTTCAACACCTCTGGTGTCTTAAGTGATGATGTTGAATGTAGAATAAAGGGTTTATTCTACATTCAACATCATCACTTGTTAAGACACCAGAGGTGTTGAAAGAAAATGGCTATTTTTGTAGGGATTTTATAACATATTTATGTTAGAATTTTGAAATAAATATATATATATATATATATATATATATATATATATATATATATATGTATTGTGTGTATTTAGGCAGCATTTTTTCATGATGCATGTTTCATTAAATAATATAAACAAGTTTTGTCTATTTTATACAAATTCCTTTCATATTGTCTGATAAGCTTAATAACATTATCATTGAAAGACGAACGAAATTCACCATATTGATACATGTTTTTTAATCCTATCTAAACTTTCGGTTTACATAAGCCATCATCAAAGATGACAATTACATTACAATATTTTAAACAATACACGGACATGGCAATAATGATAGTCTGTTTTTGTTTGCGTGGAAGATTTCCAAGCAATGACAAACTCGTGCATATGAGATGCTGGAAGCAAAAATCACACCGCGGCTCATGACATCACACATGATCACACGAGAGTGAAAACAAGAAGTATTAAGTATGGGAAGCCTTTGGTATAAACCAATGGCTTCTGTTATCAATTATAGGCATTTAAGTATATTTGTGGAGTTTTCAAAGTTTATTTTTTTCAGGTTAAGTTCCAAATATTTTATGTATATAGCTTCAAGTATTTTCAGTTTTTGTTTGTTTTCATGTTTAAGTATAGTTGTATTTTCAACAAGGATTTTCCAGAATTGTGTATGCAGCCAGGGGCATTGTTTTAAATGCCTAAAAATGTTAGTTATTATTCAAATGTAGAGTCAAGCATCATGAAAGTGAGTTTGTGGTGTGACCAACATATATATATATATATATATATATATATATATATACGCACACACATACTCAGGATGCAATGGGTAAACTGTTGCCATTGTATATTTTTAATTTTATGCATGCATTTTTGGGGGTGGGGTATAGTAGGTTCAGTTGGGCACCATCTGTGAGAAAAAGAGCACCATGACACAATTCACTCTGCCAGAAATTTGGAGATGGCATGCTGTACAGCTTGGCATTCATGTCGAAACCTTCAATATGGACGTTTCAGAGTTTTTGGTGACCAATGAACTGATAGTAAGGATTATGACAGCTTTCACCAACTTAAACAAGGAAACGATTCAGAATAGATTCAGGATATTACGAATTTATCTGGAGGCCGTGGTTGAAGCCAATGGCAATTTTATTGCATAAATTTACTCTTTCGTATTTCAAGATATTTTTGTGTAATTTTGTTAGATATATCCATTAAAATGAGATGTGAGTGTTATTTTCGTTTTTTGTGTAATTTAGATGACAATTTATTCATCCCACCCTATATATATATATATATATATATATATATTTTTGTCATCCACACTTTTGACTGTTTCGCTGTTTCACAGCTCATCAGTGTGGCTAGACGTCCGATTGCCTCCAGCTAGGATCGAAACCCGACTGAATTTGCGTCAGTCGGAACCTCTACCCGCTAAGCCATCAGCGTACGGTACGGAATGGAGGTGAATTTTAGCGTGTTTATTTTTAGATTCGGATAAACACACAGTGACTGAGAGTGACTCAATTCTGTCGAAGAGTCGTGCAGTATTAGCATAAATAGTCACTGTTTACAAATTCACACCCCAAACCAGAGGGCTCAACCGAAATTAATTTCAGGAGCTACTATTTTTGTCATTCACACATATATATATATATATATATATATATATATATATATGTGTGTGTGTGGATCAGTAAGTACATTTATTATTGTAATTTTGAGGTGACTCTATGTAAAAGCCTTTGAGTAGGTGCATTGACAAGGAAAATTTGTTATGACTACAGATTTATTAATAACCCCCTATTAACAAACCCAAAAGACATCCCACATCCCTTATTCACCAGGTCCAAATGCTACTATGTATTGCCGATGACTCAGTTTTCTGCATAAACAGAGATTCCATTGAAAATCGCTGGTCTGAAGCGTTCTTAATACTTCCTTTGGCACAAAGAGTGCAACGTAGGAATCTTGAATTCTTTTCTTTTTCTACGTGCCATGTCCGTTCAGGACATTGCCAATTATGGCTCTTCACAATTTCCTGCACTTTGTAGCTC
>OZ038515.1:4862861-4872861 GCA_964036315.1 Acanthosepion esculentum | reverse complement strand
TATATATTAGAGCCCTTGTTTTATATATATATAATATATATATATATTAGAGAGAGCCCTTGTTTTATTTATATATATATATATATTAGGGAGAGCCCTTGTTTTATTTATGTGTGTGTATATATATATATATATATATTTACCAAAATTACACAAAAATATATACTTATTCAATAAAATCACCATTGGCTTCAACCACGGCCTCCAGATGACTTTGGAATCTCCTGCAACTCTTCTGGATGGTCTCTTTGTTTAAGTTGCCTTCAGTTCATCTTTTGTGTCAGGAGTTTTGTTGGTCTCTTGCTCAACTGCACCTCACACATAAGGATTGCAGTCTGGGGAGTTAGGTGGCCAGATGTAATGGGTGATGTGGTCGCAGAAATTATTTGACAGCCTTGATCATGTTCTCCTGCTTCTGTGACATGGTGCAGAATCCTGTTGCCAGACATAGGGTCTTCCAGCAGCCACCCTCTTGACTCGGGGCAGCACTACCTCCTCAAAGCACTTTATGTAGGTCTCTGTGCTAAGTCTTAGGCCCTCATCAACAAGTTTGAGTTATTTTCTTATCAGAATGATCAGAGTAAGTTTTCCGTACCTTCGTAATCACCATTAGACTCATCCACCTCTTTTCAAATTCCCTGCACTGTCCTCACATTGACACACAAACTCTCTGAGATGTTCGTACTGGAGCTTCCAGCATGAATGCCAAATTGTATAGCATGCCGTTTCCAAATTTCTGGCAGAGTGAATTGTGTCATGGCATTCTTTTTCTCACAGACAATGCCCAACTGACTCTAGTATACTGTGTAGTTGACAAAATCAAAAGCAGACAACATGCAAGCATGAAATTTAAAATTTAAAATGGCGAAAAAATTTACCCATCACAGCCTGTAAACTAAAAACGAGGAAAAAAAAACAGAATTCCCTAAAACTATAGAATGTCAAAAATTTAACCCTCACATCCTGTATACTGACAATGGGCAGAAAAAAACAGAATTCCCGAATAATATAAAATGGCAACAATTTACCCATCGCAGCCTGTATAGTCAGTTATGTGACATGCATAATACATACTTATGTGGTCATGTATCGTTTGATACATGACTGACGAGGCAGATTTTTTTCGTGCAGTAGGTTGCCATTTCTTTGTGTCGTAGACCAGTTGCTATCCAAGGCTATAGAACCCAGTCTGCTATTTACTCACAGTTGGGGAGAGAAGAGGAGGATTCATACCTTCCCCAAGGGCATTAGCATGTAAGTGAATGTAATGGTTTTGACTGGAATTTGAACTCGGCTCTCCGATTCCTCAATCCGAGCCACTATCCATTACTCCACTGTCAATGATTCCTTTTCTTTATTTCGTGGTGTTTAATCCTGTTGCTTAAGTGACTCTCTGCCTTCTGGCTTTCTTTTGTCTGAAATTTCAAGATGGCATCAGATTCAATCAGCCCTGCCCCCAAATCTTTATTTTTGTTGTAACATTTAATCATTTTTTTAATATTTTGTCTGCTTGGAAGTTTATTAATTGTCAATGAGCAAACAACATATATATGGAATATGATACATGTTTCTTTATTACAATAGTTTCATCACGTCGTTGTGAGTGATAAATTATTTTCCACCCTACAAAACCCTCCCTGATAGACAAAATGTTGCAATCTCACTGCTCTATCACTATTGCCGTGGAAAGTGCTCAGATGAACTACTTAATCGCATCTGTTCTGACCTCCATGGCTAAGACCCACCATGCTACGCGCGTTGTAACGAACCATCCTCATTCCCTTCGTATTCCATTAATGAGAAGTAAGTTCCACTTGAGCAGCTTCTCTTCACAAATCACTGCTCTGTGGAACCAACTCCCCAGGGGATGTTTTCCTGATCACTACAATCTTAACCTGTTCAAATGTAAGGTTAACTGTTATCTTCCCCACATATCTGCATAAACTGTGCCTCTACTATGTAACCCCTCTATCTTGAGTGGCTCCCAGACTTTATACTGAGTGATACTCTAAAAAATAATGATTTACTATATAAATAGTATTAACTGAATTCAAAATTCCTAAGTCTCATGTGCATTTTATGGTAGGAAATCCAAATTATTAAGCTTTGTGGGTCGTTTAAGAATGTTTGAATATTATATTTTTTGATCACCTTTCAAACATGGGCTCACATAATGAGTGTACAATATTTCTAAACTTTTCTGGAATTTACCAGATTATATAGATAGGTTTTTAGATATAGATAGAATAATTTTTTAAGACATTTTTATGTTTATAAATTCTTTTTATAGATACATTCAGGCCGGTAAATGTTATTAATACTGTTTATTATAAACAGAGCATTTACTTAAATATTTGTATCTATAAAAAGAATGTATAAACATAAAAAATGTCTTCAAATAATTGTTGGACTTTGTCCATTTCATAATGTGTGATGTCATTTGTTTACATTTGGATGCGAATTGAGCAGATATGAATGTACGTGAGAGATTCATGGAAGATTGTAATTTAAAAGCAGTAAAATCGACCTTACTAACCGAACGATCCTCTGTGGCTTAATCGGTTGAGGCACGTCAGGCTATATGATGGTTCCGTATAGGATACAAGTTCGATTCCTGTCGGAAGACAAATATTTTCTATGAAAATTTCTCAGGCAGTCAGACCGTTAAATGTTATTAATACTGTTTATTATAAACAGAACATTTACTTAAATATTTGAATCTATAAAAAGAATGTATAAACATAAAAATGTCTTCAAATAATTGTCGGACTTTGTCTATTTCATAATAATAGAATTTTTTACCATTGTATATGTTTTGCACATTATATCACATTTTTTATATCATATTTTTTATATCACATTTTTTGATATCACATTATATAGATAGTTTTTAGATATAGATAGATTTTTTGAACATTATATTTTTTGATCTGCTTTTGAATAAGGTCGCATATAATTTCAAAAGTCTTCCAGAATTTATCTGATTTTGGGGAATATGTTTATTCTCTCCTGTCACTCTTTCTGTTTACCCCTCTCCAAATTTCTTTTTATCTCTCTCTTTTATTTGTGTATTCTCTCTCTATCTCTCTTCCAATTTTTTTGGTTTTTCTTATCTCACTCTTTCTGTTCATCTCCCTGAATTCCTCTCTCTCTTTATCATGTAATTTTTTCATGTTCTCTCACTTTCTCTCTCTCCCTAGGTTTGTTCCTTTCTTTCTCTTAATTTTTCTCCTTACCTCTCCATCTCTCTTGCTCCTTCATTTTTCTCTCTTTACCTTCTCTCTTTACCTCCTCCTCCATATATTTTCCTTTTCTTTTCTTTCCCCTTTTGTAATTAGCCCTTTCACTCTATTTCTTGTCGACTCATCTTGATTATAATAGACTTTAAAAAAAAACATTTCCTCTTTTATGATAATTTTACAATTCCTTCTTGGCACTGTTTTTTCTTTTCTTCCTTAAATAAGGTCAGAGAATCTTTTATTTATTTATTTACATTAAATGCTTATTCTGTTCCCTCACTCTTTCTGCTTGCACCTCTCTCATTCTCTATCGTGTTATTGTTTCCCTTTTCCTCCTCAACTCTCTCTCTCTCACCCTCTCTTTTTATTCTCTTCTCTCACTCTTTCTGCTCACCTCCCTCCAAATCTTTTTTATCTCTATCATATTATTGTATTCTTATTCCTCCTCTCTTTCTTTCAATCTTTACGCTTCTCTTCTCTCACTCTTTCTGCTCACCTCCCTGAATTTATCTCTCTTTTTATCCCTCTCTATCTCTTTATTAGCGTTTTTATGTTCATCTATAAATCTCTTTCTCTCTCCCCTTCTATTACTCTTTCTGCTGACCACTCCATCTTTATCTTGCTAGCCTTCATCTTTCTCTCTGGTTACCTTATTCTGTCTTCATCTTTCTCCTTATCTATTTCCTTCTCCAAATTTTGTTTTCTTCCCTTTTTCTAATTCTCTTTCCCTTTTTCTAATTCTCTTTCCCTTTTTCTAATTCTCTTTCCCAATTCCTTTTTCCCTTTTTCTAATTCCTTTTCCCTTTTTCTAATTCCCTTTTCCCTTTTTCTAATTCCCTTTTCCCTTTTTCTAATTCCCTTTTCCCTTTTTCTAATTCCCTTTTCCCTTTTTCTAATTCCCTTTTCCCTTTTTCTAATTCCTTTTTCCCTTTTTCTAATTCCCTTTTCCCTTTTTCTAATTCCCTTTTCCCTTTTTCTAATTCCTTTTTCCCTTTTTCTAATTCCCTTTTCCCTTTTTCTAATTCCCTTTTCCCTTTTTCTAATTCCCTTTTCCCTTTTTCTAATTCCCTTTTCCCTTTTTCTAATTCCCTTTTCCCTTTTTCTAATTCTCTTTCCCAATTCGTTTTCCCTTATTCTAATTCCTTTTTCCCTTATTCTAATTCCTTTTTCCCTTATTCTAATTCTCTTTCCCTTATTCTAATTCTCTTTCCCAATTCGTTTTCCCTTTTTCTAATTCTCTTTCCCTTTTTCTAATTCCCTTTTCCCTTTTTCTAATTCCCTTTTCCCTTTTTCTAATTCCCTTTTCCCTTTTTCTAATTCCCTTTTCCCTTTTTCTAATTCCTTTTTCCCTTTTTCTAATTCCTTTTTCCCTTTTTCTAATTCTCTTTCCCAATTCGTTTTCCCTTATTCTAATTCCTTTTTCCCTTTTTCTAATTCTCTTTCCCTTTTTCTAATTCTCTTTCCCAATTCGTTTTCCCTTTTTCTAATTCTCTTTCCCTTTTTCTAATTCCTTTTTCCCTTTTTCTAATTCCTTTTTCCCTTTTTCTAATTCCCTTTTCCCTTTTTCTAATTCTTTCCCTTTTTCTAATTCTCTTTCCCTTTTTCTAATTCCTTTTTCCCTTTTTCTAATTCCTTTTTCCCTTTTTCTAATTCCTTTTTCCCTTTTTCTAATTCCTTTTTCCCTTTTTCTTTCTCTTTTTCTAATTCTCTTTTTCTAATTCTCTCTCCCTTTTTCTAATTCTCTCTCCCTTTTTCTAATTCTCTTTCCCTTTGTATTTCTTGTTGACTCCACTCTCATATAAAGCCTTCAAAAGATTTCCTCTTTCATGATAATTTTACTCATTTTTATTTCCTTTCTTTGTGTCATCATATGTCTTCCAGACTCTTAAATGACAATTCATATATTGAACCTTTCATCCCTACCAAATTCTCAGTTCCTACCACTACCAACAATTTTGGTGACAGTCTGCACATTTTTCCCCCTGAATAAGGTGGGAGAGTCTTTTATTTATTTCCACCCTTTCCAGGAGATACTCCTACCTTTTAAATAAAAAAAAAAGAAAAATAATTTGGTGACAATTTAATGGGAGTTTCAGAGGAAAAAGTTCCTATTTTTATATTTATTTATTTTCTTGATGGAATGTTGCATCTGCAATTTTATGAGACCAATTAACAGGCAGATGTTTTTTTTGTCCCAGCAAGGATTGAGATGTGGGATGGGATAGTGGGGGTCAGAACAAGAACAATAATGGAAGAGATATGACAGGAAATGAGTGGTGTGCTCGCTACCATCCCCACAAAACATCCTTGCCAAATTTCATCTATTAACAAATAAAAAAAAAAGAGGCAAACTACAACAAAAACCTTTTTGTATTCACTAATCTTAAGATTAAAGAGATCCTCCTTAAAACCAGCTGAGATGGGATCCTGAACCCAGAATTTGATCTTTACAGAACCTGCAAATCTCCTACTGTTTATTTTCGCCAAACCCATAGTCAGTGCATTTGTGTACTTGTAAAATTCACAATAGCCAAAGAAGAGTCGAGTTCAAATTTCAGTTGGGTTTGTTATATTCACTTACTTGCCAGTACCCTTGGGAAAGGTATGGATCGACCTCTTCTCCTCCAGCTATGGGTCAAATAACAAGACTATCACTAAATCGTTATTTTCTCTCCCCACCATATTCTTACAATCTAAAAATATTTTCTGGCATTAAATAAAATGCAATGGGTTGATAAGCTGTAAAAATGAATCACTGACTGATGCACTGATTAATTACTAATATCTTTTATATTTATTTATGTTCTCTGGGCACTTAATGTGGAAAATATAAAATGCTAAACAATTTTTTTAAAGTCACTCATTTTCTATCTCTGCTTTTTACTCTCAAACAACGCCAGCTTGGGAAAAATAATAAAAGATTTAATTATTTTAAACACACAGAAATGCATACACACACGCATCATATTTTTCGTTATCCATCTGATGGAGCCATTATAGGCAAAATGCATTATCAGATATTATTTTTAAAACATACTTCCATGAACGTTTTTTCAAATGTCAATAACTTATAACTCTGTTGGGATTCAGTCAGTCAATAAATTTTATTAATATTAATTTTCTCTCCCCACCCATACAATCCAACTACACTTGCTTTACTCCTCCCCTTCAATGGTAATCCTCGCTGAGAACGTTCAGAAAATAAAGAAAGCGTTGGGAATCATTATTAACATCTACTGCCTGAAGAAACCTTAATAGTCGAAACTATGGTAGCATGAGTGGTTAGTATTCCTTGACTTTAAGATATAAAATTTATTTGATGGAATTACTTGTATATATATATATATATATATATATTTATATTTATTTATATATATATATATATATATATATATATATTAACCTCCACTGCTGGTAGAAACCATAGTAGCATAAGTGGTTAATATTCCTTGACTTTGGTATTTAATAGCTCTGTACATTTGGTTTTTCTTTTTTACATTGTGTATTAAGCACACTATTATATAACCATTTTCTGGACTAATCTAACTTTGACCAGAAAAAAAACTTGTGTATATATATATATATATATATATATATATATATATATATATATATATTAACCTCCACTGCTGGTAGAAACCATAGTAGCATAAGTGGTTAATATTCCTTGACTTTGGTATTTAATAGCTCTGTACATTTGGTTTTTCTTTTTTACATTGTGTATTAAGCACACTATTATATAACCATTTACTGGACTAATCTAACTTTGACCAGAAAAAAACTGTTATATATATATATATATTTTTGTCATCCACAGAGAGACTGTTTCGCTGTTTCACAGCTCATCAGTGTGGCTAGACATCCGGTTGCCTCTAGCTAGGATCGAAACCCAACTGAATTTGCGTCAGTCAGAATTTCTCCCACTAAGCCATTAGCGTACAGTACGGGATGAAGGTGAATTTTAGCGTCTTTATTTTTAGATTCGGATAAACACACAGTGACTGACAGTGACTCAATTCTGTCGAAGAGTCGTGCAGTATTAGCTTAAATAGTCACTGTTTACAAATTCACACCTCAAACCAGAGGGCTCAACCGAAATTAATTTTTCAGGAGCTAATATTTTTGTCATCCACAGACAGACTATTTCGCTGTTTCACAGCTCATCAGTGTGCCTAGACGTCCGGTTGCCTCTAGCTAGGATCGAGCCCCGACTGAATTTGCGTCAGTCGGAACTTCTTCCACTAAGCTATTAGCGTACGGTACGGGATGAAGGTGAATATATATATAATATAAAAGGCTCAAACACTAATATTCCATGGTTATAATTTATTACATTGTAATCGTAATCACGATCCAATTCATCAGACCTACAAATTCCAAAAGAAATTGGAAAATATTTTCTGATTTCTTTTTGAAATTGTACGTCTGATGAATTGGATCATGATTACGATTCCAATGTAATAAATTATAACCATGGAATATTAGGGTTTCAGCCTTTTATATTATATTCTTACTCTGTCCTGGACATTGAGCTCTACCTGGATTCTATCTGCTTGTGAATTTATTTATATATATATATATATATATATATATATATATATATATATTTATATATTTTTTAAATATATATATATATATATATATATTGACCACTAATATTATCAATATATATATATATATATAAATCTGTGTAGTTAAAAAAAAATGCAGTGTCTATTCATGTACAAGTATACACTAAAAATAATACTTGAAGTGGTAAAAATGTCAGATGAAAAAAAAATGAATTAATTAGTTTTATAACCATCAGTTAGTTATGTGCCATGCGTGATATATGTTTAGGCAATCATGTATCTTTCAATACATGATTGATGAGGCAGATGTTTTCCTGCAGTAGGTTGCCATTTCTTTCTGTGGTAGACTAGTTGCCATCCAAGGCTATAGAACCCAATCTGTCCTTATATTTTACCCATTCCTAAACAACCTCCAATACTGATGACGCGACCCAACTAAAAATAGTATTGGTAAAATTAGCAAAAACATCCTTGAAAGTGCATGCAAATATACAAAAGATGTTCTAAGAATTAGCAAGTGGCATGAAACAGCATAAGCCATAGAATGGTTTACTAATATAAAAAGGAAGAAAGAATGTAGATCCATCCAATTCAATGTTCGTGATTTTTACCGATCAATCATTGACAATCTGCTAATGTCTGCTAGAAATTTAGCTAAAACTTTCTGTCCTATTAGCAATGATGAAATCAAAATCATCAAGCAGGCATAAAAACCTATATTATTCCATATAGTTGTTTGTGGACCAAAAGAAACAGCCCAGATTTTAAGATTGCTATGGGAGCATATGATTCAGCAGAGGCAGGTGAAGTTGATGGAATCTTGTTATTGTGGCGACTAAGATTTATTTTTGACATTAAAGACACCAGACTCTATAGAGATGTTGGTGTAATTCTCCTTCATAAAACAAGTCCAAAAAATATAGACCGATTGAGAAAGGTACTGACAAAATTTTTCAAAGATCCCAAGCTAAATATTACCACTAATACTAAAGTAATCAACTTTCTCAATGTGACCTAGGATTTGGATAATGGTTATTACGAACCATATTGGTGTTAAAATGTTTATAAAAATTTTTAATAATTTTAAAAAATTGTTATAACCATCGTTTTAACACCGCCTGATGAGATGCTATGTTGCATCGAAACATTAATGCATTTTTGTAGTGGAAATATGCATGTTTGAATGTAATAACCTATAATATTGAATTATAGGTCTACTTTTATATAGAGCACTTTTTTAAATTAATGTTATGAATGTCTGTATTTATATCTGATTTGTTTTTAATGCATTTGCATATGTGTGCGTGTGTAGAAGCTGTGTGCAAATATTCCAAAAAAATGAATGTGTGCACAAAAGTAAACATGTCAATGATATTTTTTTTAAATTCTGTACAGAGTCTTTGATCAAATTCTTTTCCTTATCGAATGCTCTTAAGATAAACTGTTAATATTTAGTATTTGTTTTTCTCTGTTTGTTTGAACATGTGAAGTAGTAATGTTGATCTTGTTGAAGAAATGGGAAAAAAAAAAAAATGAAACTGTGATTGAAAAAAAATAATGTAAGGAGAACAAGACCTTCCATTACACTATAACTTCTGTGCCCTGTATTATAAGGAGGTCAAATTGAACGATGTGTTCACCTACTCTCTCTCTCTCTGACATAATCAGTCAACTTTATCAGACATTAAACATTCACAGAAGCATAAAGATAAAGAAATTTCAGATTCTTTTTCATTTGGTTTAATCAACAAAAAAAAAATTAAAAAAACGTGACAAATAAATTGAGAATTTTCCAGCAGAAAGTGAAATTTTAGTTTTTGTTAAATAATGTTCATCAATTTCTGGGAATCTGACCAGGGTGAGTAATGAAATTAGATCACTGAATTTCACCTTGGTGTGCTTTTTGATTATATATTTTCCAGCACACACAGAAGCAAATGCATCTCTGATTGCATGTTCAGGGGCAGGGTGGGGGTTTGTATTGGCCTGCAAACAAATATTGAATGACGGAAGACAAAAACAAAACCTCAAGACCCAAGTAAAAAAAGAGTTTGCCAAGTTTATTATCATTAAAGAAAATGCATCAAGAAAAATAAGGTTAGAGTGCACTAGGCAACAAAAAAAATATTTCTGCATATTCTTGTCTGAGAGAATGAGAAGAGTGTTGTCCTGAAAAGGACACTTTTGTAG
>OZ038515.1:4840361-4857861 GCA_964036315.1 Acanthosepion esculentum | reverse complement strand
ACATATTTAATCGGTTAACTTAACGGAAGTGATATATTGAAGGGGGAGAAGAGAGAAAAAAAATAAAAAGAAAGAATATATATATATATATATATATACATATAAACACTCATGTTAAAGTGGGCTGATTTAAAATCCAACAAACACCAAACAGCACAAATATAAATCTCTTTCTCTTTCTATCTCTTGCTCTCCCTCGCTTTCTCACAGACTATTACTATTGCAGGCTGGGAGTAGTGAAAAAATGGATTCATGCCTTTCCCAAGGGTATTTGCACATAAGTAAAAGTAACAAGTTCAACTGGAATTCAATCTCGGCTTTCTGATTCTGCTATCCGTTACTCCACTATGCCTCCACACACACACACACATATATATATATATATATATATATATGATGAAAATGTGGAAAAGACAAAGCAAAATCCGAATATGTGATTTGACTGTTTTTATTTTGTTTGTTTTTGTTATTCTGTCAACGTCAGACGTTTCGGTCAAATAGACCTTCTTCAGAACATGGTTAATGGAGACATATTTATATTAGATTTAAGTTAGATGAAGAGACGATATATACAGGACTGTCGACAGAATAACAAAAACAAAAACAAAATAAAAACAGTCAACTCACATATTCGGATTTTGCTTTGTCTTTTCCACATTTTCATCATACCGTCGGATCCACATCCACACATTTGCCTATATATATATATATATATATATATATATATATATATATATATATATATATATTATTTAGAAAACTTGCTTTATTCTCATTTGGATATGTAACTGTAGAGATATGAAACATTTCGGGAGATCTTTGGAGAGGCTTTTGCTTAAAAGATAAAGTCACCATTTTCTGATCAACTGGTTCTATGTAGTTCAGTTGGCGAGAGTGTGCTGGGGTAAACAGTAGCACCCTCTGGCCAAAGGGACACAGGTTTGAGTCCTGCCAGTGAGCATAAATCTTTTGTTTTTTTATAAGATTACTCTTATACAGTCAGTAGACATAAATAAATAAATATATTTTTTAATAAATAAACAGAGAATCTACTCAAACATGTGTATCCATTAAAAATAACATTTAAAGTGATAAACGCAAGCACACACACATTAAAAATAAATTCAACTAAATTCATCTTCACCCGTCCGCCAGTGGCTTAGGGGTAAAATCTCCGACTGGTAACAAATTAGTCGGGATTTGATCCTGGCTTGAGGCAATCAGATGTTTAGCCACACTGATGAGCTGTGAAACAGCAAAACAGTCTGTCTGTGGATGACAAATATATATATATATATATATATATATATATATATATATATATATATTTCATTGAATATAACAGAAAAGGTGCTTTTATTTAGTTTTTTATACAATTTCTCATGTGATCTAATAATTTTTTTCTTTTCAGATGATAAATTATATAAAAACTGTCCTTGTTTTAATCCTTGAAAATGGCTAAATGTATATCCAAAAGCACTCACATAAAAAGAACATTCAGACAGTTTTATATAATTTATCATCTGAAAAGAAAAAATTACTAGATTGCATGAGAAATTGTATAAAAAATCTAAATAAAAGCACCTTGTCTGTCGTATTCAATGAAATGTGCATGAAAGAAGGATTGATACCTAAATATACAAATATATATATATATATATATATATATATATATATATATATATATATATATATATATTTTTGAATTGAACAGAGTCCAACAATTTATTTAAAGATATTTTTTATATGTTTAACGTTCTTTTTATAGATACAAGTATTTAAGCAAATGCTCTGTTTTATAATAAACAGTATTAAATAACATTTACCGGCCTGAATGTCCGAGAAATTTTCATAGAAAATTTTCGCTCTCCGACAGGAATCGAACCTGTATCCTATACGGAACCATCATTTCGCGTGATGTGCCTTAACCTTTCGGCCACAGATGAGCGTCTGGTTAGCAAGGTCGATTTTACTATCTTTAAACTTAAATCTTCCATGAATCTCTTCTATTCATATCTGCTCTAGCGTATCAAATGTAAACAAATGACGTCATATATTTTAGGATTGGACATTGTCCGACAATTTATTTAAAGACATTTATATTATGTTTAACGTTCTTTTTATAGATACAAGTATTTAAGCAAATGCTCTGTTTTATAATAAACAGTATTAAATAACATTTACCGGCCTGAATGTCCCAGAAATTTTCATAGAAAATTTTCATAGAAAATTTTCGTTCTCCAACAGGTTAAGGCACGTCACGTGAAATGATGGTTCCGTATATGATACAGGTTCGATTCCTGTAAGTATTTGCCGAAAGATATCATTTGTGCTATTCAGTACTTTGAAAGTGATTTTTGGAATTACTTTTTTGGCAGTACAGTTGCATAGGAAATTTTTTCTGCTTTCTACAGAATAACCAGATAGGTTTCTTTTGTCTTCATGAAATTTCTAATAAAAAGTCATGTCTCATTTTTTTCTTTTTTTTTTTTAACCATGTATAATGATTTTCTCTTATTTAATATACAAAACAACTATTTTGGGGGCCAATTTAAAAAAAATACCAGGAGTGGCCTCAAACTTTTGACTTATTGCTTAATATCTTTTTTTCATGTGCATTTTGCTATTTGCTGTTTTTAATGTGCTTGACTGCTTCTATGCTTCAGCTGAATAAAAAAGCCAATGACTGAAACGAAAGACATGGAAAAACTAGGACATTCCTGGATTCTTAAATGAAGTTGAAGCCTGCAGTCATAATAGTCTCTCCTTTACATATTAAAAAAAACTCAAGTCCACACCTTGGAACGATTATGAAAAGAATTTCTTCAGTTATGCAGATTTCTGTGTGAGCTTCTATCATTTTCTGATACAAAGTCGTATTCATTCATTTATTTCTTTGAATCCGACATTCCTCTATCTGCTTGCGGCTTACAGCACACTATGTTGAAACACCAGTTGCCATATGGTCACCAAATTTACACAATGTTGGGCCTGGCTACGACCTAGACGGGTGACTTCTTTGGAATATCAAGTGCTTTAAGCTTAGATGTGTGGGTAGTATGCCTTTTAGCCATATCACATTAAAACACCGGCTCTCATATGATCATTGAAGTTAAGCAATGTCGAACCTGGTCACTACATAGATGGGTGACTCTTTTGGAATACCAGGTGCTTTAAGCTTGGATTTGTAGGTAGTATACCTTATCGCCATATCACATTAAAACACGGGCTCTCATATGATCATTGAAGTTAAGCAATTTCAAGCCTGGTCACTACATAGACGGGTGACTGCTTTGGAATACCAGGTGCTGTAAGCTTGGATATGCGGGTAGTATGCCTTATGGCCATATCACATTAAAATACCAGCTCTCATACGATCATTGCAGTTAAGCAATGTCAAACCTGGTCACTACATAGATGGGTGACTGCTTTGGAATACCAGGTGCTGTAAGCTTGGATTTGTAGGTAGTATGCCTTATAGCCATATCACATTAAAATACCGGCTCTCGTACGATCATTGTAGTTAAGCAATGTTGAGCCTGGTCAGTACCAAGACAGGTGACCTCTTTGGAATTCTTAATCAGAGAGTCAAGTTCATATTACTGTCAGATTCATTATATTCACTTACATGAAAAGAGCCTTGGGAAAGGCATGAATCCACTTTTTATTGCCACAGCTATGGGTTAATTAGCAAGACTTGTATCATTAAAACATTATTATCTACAAAAAAAGAAATTCTTACTATCTGAAAATATTTTCTGGCTTTAAATAACCTGCAAAGGGTTGATAAGCCATAGAAGATGAATGAATCAATCAATCCTCGAGCCTCTTGACTAATTTTGCCTCTTTCAATTAATTCTATTGAACATTATTTGAGCTCAGAAGTGCTTGCACCAGGCGTTGCAGAAATTCAAAAGCTTAAATCACAAAGAACTTTTGTAACTGCTAGGCAACCTTGACATAAATGGGAAGGATATGAGAATAATCCGGAACATATACTGGCAGCAAACCACCAGCATACAGATAGCAAATGAATTCAGTAAATATGTCGAAATAGAAAGAGGTGTCAATTTGGTTTGGTTTATGATATATCAAACTCAATAGGTTATTTAATGCTGACAAAATTTTCATTGTTGGTAATATCTTTTCCAAAAATCTATTTCTCGTAATATTTTTTCCTTCAAAAAATCTATTTCTGTTAATAATTTTCCTTTGCTGGTAATATAATTTTTCAAAAAATGTAGAGCTGGTAATGTTTTTTTTTTTTTTTTTTTAGATGTATTGCTGGTAATAATTATTTTACAAAATATTTCTAATAATTTTTTTCAAAAAATCTATTTCTGGTAATATTTTTTCCTTTAAAAAATCTATTTCTGTTAATAATTTTCCTTTGCTGGTAATATAGTTTTTCAAAAGATGTAGAGCTGGTAATGTTTTTGTTTTGTTTTTTTTAGATGTATTGCTGGTAATAATTATTTTACAAAATATTTCTAATAATTTTTTTCAAAAAATCTATTTCTGGTAATATTTTTTCCTTTAAAAAATCTATTTCTGTTAATAATTTTCCTTCGCTGGTAATATATTTTTTTGAAAAAATGTAGAGCTAGTAACGTTTTGTTTTTTTAGCTGTATTGCTGGTTTAAATTTTTTTTACAAAGTATTTCTAATAATTTTTTTCCAAAAATCTATTTCTGGTAATATTTTTTCCTTCAAAAAATCTATTTCTGTTAATAATTTTCCTTCGCTGGTAATATATTTTTTCAAAAAATGTATAGCTGGTAATGTTTTGTTTTTTTAGATGTATTGCTGGTAATAATTTTTTTTACAAAATATTTCTGGGATTAAAACCTATTTTTACACTTTCATAGTGTTTTGACCCCAGTTTGGGGGTTAACTATTTGCCCATAGCTGGGACCCTAACAGGTGCTAGCACATCAGGTCAGAGAAGACATGGGAACACCAGCAATTAAGAAACACTTCTACGCTCCTCAAAACCTCCTGATCAGAGGCCTTTCTGTTGGATGTAGTTTCTTGTCTTACCCAGGATGGAGAAAGGGGTGTAAGACAAGCACATGTTTTCTAACCGGACTTATTCCACCCATACAGTGAGGAGATTCCGAGAGAATCAGAAGTCCGGCCAGAATTCATTATTGGAAGGTATAATCTTAAAAACATAAAATATGCACATAACACAGTGTTGATAGTAGACAAAAGTTCAAAATATTTTGTTGCATTGTCTTTACCATAATTCCTAGGTGGAGGCAGCCTGGATTATCCTCTCTGTTTATTCTATCCCATGCTACTGGTTAAAAGAAACCTTTATCATTCCTTTGAGTTGATAGAATCAGAATCTATTGCAGATGATTTTACAATAGAAATACATAGAAAATGGAAGAGGCATTGTCAGTGGTCAAGAATTACGCAAGTCAGAATGAGATGGCTATTTCTCATTGTTATTTGAATAGTTACTTTTCTTCCTAGCCATTTTATTCACGTCTTTTCTTTCGTTTACTGAACGACATCCTGCTTACAACAGAAGACAATCAATTGCTTAGCCATTGTCTGACATGCACAGGAAATCTCCCGTCGAACAGCTAAACATGTATTTATTTATTCATTTTTGTTTTCCATTGAATTTCATCTGAATTTGTCTCCTTTTCAAGGGTCATTTTCTTATTTTCTTTTTTCTTCACCCACCGCACAACATTAGATCATTTTGTAAATAATAGAAATTCATTAGATCTTTTCATATTGCCTAATCATTCAAAATTGAAGGAATGTGAATATACCTTTTAATAAAACATGTCATTTCATCTGAATAGACACAGAAAATGTCATTCAAAATTTTGCCTGAAGAAGAAATTGTTCATGACCACCTTTAAAATATAGTCACATGACCTCAATCAATATTTCAGGTTTATATGGACGTATTTCCAAACTTCTGCTTTCTCAGACAATCATAAAATATTGATTTGTGTGTATGTAAATTTTAGAAATATGTATATATGTGTGTGCATGTATTGATTGTTTTTTATACATACAGATACTGAATTTATATATCTATATACAAACATACTCATTGTGTGTGTGTGTATATAATATATATATATACTGATTGTATGTGTGTGTGTATATACTGATTGTGTGTATATATATATTATATATATATATAGTGATTGTGTGTGTATATACTGATTGTGTGTGTGTATATATATATATATATATATGTGTGTGTGTGTGTTTATACAAATTTGGTTACAAATATGCCTGTATGTGCATACGTGTATTGATTAAACACACATCTATATATTTACTGACTGTATTTGTCTACATATATATATATATATATATATACACACACACACACACACGTTGACTGTCTGTATATATAAAAATACACTAGCTGTATTGTGTGTGTATATATATGAAGTAAATGTGTGTGTGTATATATATATACATATATATATATATATATATATATATATATATATGAAGTAAATATATATATATATATATATATGTATGAAGTGAATGTGTTTTGTATGTATATATGCAGACTTCAGTTACATAAATAAGATTATTAATAAAATATTCTTGCGTATGAACCTAAACTGTAAGTTGCATGGATACCCTTACATCCAATCTTTATTGAATTTCTTAGATATAAAACACGTTTGTGTGTATGAGAGAGAAACAGAGATTACACACACACACACACACACACACACACACACACACATATATTCATATTCTTGACCAACCATATTAAGAGATGCATATTCTTCTATGTTGGTCAGAGAATTTTGTTCTTTTTAGCCACTAAATATCACTGCTCTGCTGGCTGTGTAGATAGGTCATTGCACAGTACAGGTTTTAAATTCTCAAATTGTTCTTCCCCTAGTATAGTTGCCAGCTAAGGCTTGAAGCCCAAGTCTGTCCTGTTATTTAATACATACCTGGATGAGAAGTAATTGAGTCAAATAACAAAAAATGCACATATGTATTTAAATATCTATTTTATATATATATATATATATATATATATATATATATATATATATTCATGCTAGCCAAATGCCAACATATTTTGTTAAGTTCTCACTATTATTAAGTTTTAACATCAGATGATTAACAGAGAGCAGTTTTGTTTTGGAGGTGTTAACATGCCATTCCTTGACTGACCTTTTGTCTTTCAATGGTTAAAATGGTATGCGGTGCATTTATCCTTGCTGTTTATTCTCTTTCTCATATATATATATATGTATATGTATATATGTTATTTTTAGAGATACAAATATTTAAGTAAATTCTCTGTTTATAACAGTATTAACAACATTCAGCCACCTGAATATCCAAGAAATCTCAAAGGAAAACTTATGTCCTCCAGCTAGAATCGAACCTGTATCCCACATGGTCTATATATATATATATATATATATATATATATATATATATATATATTGATAATATTAGTGGTCTATATTATATATATTGATAATATTAGTGGTCTATATATATATATATTGATAATATTAGTGGTCTATATTATATATATTGATAATATTAGTGGTCTATATATATATATATTGATAATATTAGTGGTCTATATATATATATATTGATAATATTAGTGGTCTATATATATATATATATATATATATATTGATAATATTAATGGTCTATATATATATATATATATATATATAATATTAGTGGTCTATATATATATATATATATATATATATATATATATATATATATATATATATATATAATATTAGTGGTCTATATATATATATTGATAATATTAGTGGTCTATATATATATATTGATAATATTAGTGGTCTATATATATATATATTGATAATATTAGTGGTCTATATATATATATATATATATATATATATGTATATATATATATATATATTGATAATATTAGTGTATATATATATATACAGGGGTTGGACAAAATAATTGAAACACTTGTTAAATTCAAAGAAAATTTATTTAATATGGAGTTGGTCCTCCTTTAGCCTCACATACAGCTTTAATACGTCTAGGAATGGAATCATGCATCTTCCTGACTTCATCCAGAGGAATCTTCAGCCATTCTTCCATTAACACCTTCTCCAGCTCTTTAAGACACAACGGTGGAGGATAGCGGCTCTTAACTTGTTACTCCAAAATGCACCACAAATGTTCAATAATATTGATATTTGGAGATTGGGGAGGCCACTTCATGTGTTCTAGCACACTTTCCTGCTCTTCATACCAATTCTTAACCACTCCAGCGGTATGTATTGGAGCATTATCGCCTTGGAAGATGCAGTCAGCATCAGGGAATAAAGTCTGGGCCATTGGATGAACATGGTTTCCCTAAATGTTCAGGTAATCTTTGCTGTTGATTCTTCTATGCAGGGCAACTATTGGACCGAGACATTTCCATGATATGGCTGCCCAAACTATTACTGAATCATCTCCATGCTTCACTGTTGGAAGAAGGCAGTCAGGGTTGTAAGCTTCTTTGGGCTGCCTCCACACATAAACTCGCCCTGAATTTGGGAAAAGAGAAAAACTGGACTCGGCTGAGAATATGACTTGCTTCCATTGGTCTGCAGACCAGGCATTGTGATCTCTGCACCACTTCAACCTCTTCTGAATGTTGCGAGTGGAGAGAAGAGCTTTCCTTACGGCGGTTCTTCCATGATATGCAGACTTATGGAGCTCACGATGAACAGTTTTAGTAGAAACTGGACTATTCAGATGATTATTTAACTCAGCAGTCACTTTGGACACAGTAGTCTGATAATTTTTTGCCACGTTGTATTTCAATGCATTCTATCCGTGTCAGTAAGTTTGCAAGTCCAGCCCGAATTGCTACGGTTGCTAGAGGTTTTGTCCTGTTTCTCAGATTTCGTCATAGTTATTGATATGGTAGCTCTTGAAAAACCAAACAGTTCAGCAACCTTAGTGATATATATATATATATATATATATATATATATATATATATATATATATATAAAATGTATGTATGTATATATATTTCTTTAAGTGGACTCACATCCTGAGTCTGCCATGTTTGTTGTGGGCATTTCAGGAGACACGTGTTTTATCTCTCAACGCGTTCACCGGTCCGCAACACTTGTACATAAAGCAGTCAAATGAACCAGCCAAAATGTTGCAGAACCAACATTAAGAAAGAGTTCGAAAGGTGAAACAACGTTAAAAATTGTAGCAAATGGACAATTCTGCTGTTGGTCACTAGTTTTTAGCAAGAGAAGTTGAAAAGAAATGAATTCCATCTTTTCCCAAAGAATTATTCTTACTTATATATTTATACAGGGAAGAACTTTAAAATTATTTCTTGCTAGGCAAAGTGATAACGACACCAAGACACAAACGTTTACCGAGAGCGTAAGATAATGAGAAAATGTCAGTTTGGAGAAAACACTATAAAGGAAAAGGTTTCAGGAACTTAGAAGATGACGATTTACATTGCATTTAATTTTTGAAGATCGTATTTGACAGGAAAGCAAAGAGCCGGAAGAGAGTTTTATGTGCGAGAGAATAAAGTATTAGAATCGAACTTTCAGTTAACATGTCTCACAAAAGAAGAGACAGAGAAAAATATTTGTGTAAATTCGTGTGTGACTGCCTATGTGATTTGTTTGAAATTAACTAGTTGGTTTTCCGATAGAAATCTACTCTGACTGACAAATTCAGTGTTGTCACTGCCATCTCGGCACAGAGAGATCGAGAGAGTTTATATGCCTTCCTTATATATACCTGCACTGAACGCCATCTAGCGGGCATTTATATATGTATCATAAATGATTGTCTTTAAAATTATAGAAAATAGCCTTTTTTTAGGTTGAGGAGGAAAAGGGATTGTTTTGGTTTCAGGCACAAGTTGTTGTTTTGAAATGTCAGCTTAAAAATGTAGGAAGTCTCCTGTCTAATAACTTAACGATAGAGGCAATAATTTTTGGTGTATATCTCTGATAAGTTAGAACGAAATGTATGAACCTTGTGTGAGTGGATTACCACGATTACTTTATTGCTGCGAACTGGATGGAAAGAGATGTCCACTTGTCTGCTGAAAAAATGGTTTAGTCCAGTATCTAGGTGCTGGTGGATTGAACAGATAAAATGCATAACATGGCTGTTGACTATGGTTAACGAGAAAATATTTATTTACATTGTTTGTAATGTTGTTAGTCTAAAAAAAAAGTATGTTGTTAGGAAATAATTGTGTTTAAATGGGCTGACATAACGACGGGTGTTCTGCGAAAAGGTTGTGAAAATCCCGTCTTTGTAAGCAGTTGGGTGGGTCAGATTTTCTAATGATGAAAACGAGCGGCAAGTATTCTGATTGGTTGATTTATTTTTTCTATACTTTAAATTTCTACAAAAAAAAAATAATAGGGAAATGGTTGCGCAGAGCCTATGCGCAGAATTCGTATTTTGATAATCCTTAACCAAACTTTGTGAAAACCTGTCTTATAAAGACCTTGAGTTAATCAGAGGTTAGATTATAAAAAATGAGAAGGAATAGTTCTGACTGGTCGGTAATTATATATATATATATATTATATTTACTTTTGACAAAAGGGAAATGGTTGAAAGAATAATTGAGTAACCTATATAACGAGCTTGTGTAAGCAAATGGATGAACAGGGCTGGAAGGGGCAGACATTGCTTTTTTGTTTGTTTTTGTTTTTACAGTAAAGTTAACTCTGTACAAGGCCCGGGGGGCCACTTGAGGTAGAATATTACATTGAAGCAGTAGAGTTAAAAACGATAGAAAGCTGTGGAGAGCATGAACCCAGTCTGTCTTGCTATTTACCCATAGCTGGTAGTGGGGAGAAGAGGAGGATTCATACTTTTACCCAGGGGTATTTGCACGTAAGTGAATGTAATGGATTCGACTGGTGTTCGATCACGGCTCTCCAATTCCTCGGAGAGCCGGGTTCGAAATCCAGTCGAATCCATTACATTCACTTACGTGCAAATACCCTTGGTAAAAGTATGAATATTCTTCTTCTCCACCCCCATAGGTAAATAGCCTTGGCTGACAACTTGAAATCAAAAACCTGGGGATAGTCGGTTGGTCTCTGTGGTGGGTTCTGCACGAAACTCAAGTCGCACACCAAACGTAGGTATATATATATATATATATATATATATATATATATATATATATGCAAGTTTCATTAAAAACGACAGACAAGGTACTACGGTTAAATTTTTTATTTAATTTGTCTTGTGTACGAACAAGTGCTTTCTTTGCTGGACAAAGGGTGTGTAAGAACTGTCCAAATGTTTTATTTTTTTCGTGCGCTTTCGGCTATACCTTTAGCCATTATCAAGGATGATTTGATTTTTCAGACTTAGTTGAGTGCGTGCATTATGTATATGTCTTAGTGTGTAGTAGTGGTGTTTTAATTTCCAAATACGGTTAGCACGTTGTGGCTTTGTTCATAGTTAATATTGTTGAGGGTAGGCTTTTTCTTTTTTATTATTAAAGCCTCCATTATTTTTAACCTTTTTTTACAGGTGGAAGCAATTAATATATTTGTGTTTTCTACTAGTATATTTCTAACGGAGTCTGGTAAAATTTTGTGTGTGTTTAAATGGGTTCTAATGGAGCTGTGATCGGATAGGTTTAACATAAGACGTTTGGATAAGCATGTGGTTGTGTAACCGATGTAATTATTTATGAGTCCGGTTTCATTAGGAACGCAGTTCCTTAAGGGGCATTTGAACTCATAAATAATGTTCGTTCTTTGCAATTTTGACTTATCAGGCGTGTTGTTATTTTTGAGGATGAGGTTAGCTGTCTTAAATTTTTTATAATAGATAATTAATTTGATTTTTTATTTGGGTCGATTGGGGTGGTGTATTTCTTTATAATATGTCTTGGTGAGCATTCATCTTGTTTGCAATTCTTATGCATTTGGTTTTTGTAATAAATGTGTATGTGATTTTTGACTGTGTGTTCACTTTCATTATTACTTACTTTAGGGAGAAATAGTCTTATTTGTTCGTCTATAAGATGGTTAGGGAAACCGTTGTTGATTAGGGTTTGTTATATATATATATATATATATATATATATATATATATATATATATATAATGGACTCTCCAGTTGTTTTCAACTTATGAGTGTCAAGAAACTCAGTTCCTGGAAACTGACAACCATACCCGCATAACTCATTTTATTATAGTGGTGAAGGCTTTGTGCAGAAACAAACACACTTTTTGAAGAGCCGAATACAAAGACCTGGTGCACTATAAGGTCCCCAAACGACCCTCCGCAGGCTTTGAATTCAGAGTTGTCCTTCTTCTAGAACAGTTGCCATATCCTAGTCCTGCTATTTACCCATAGCTGGGGTGGGGGGAGAAGAAGAAGATTCATACCTTTCCCAAGGCTATTATTAGCACGTAAATGAATGTCATGGACTCGACTGGAATTCGAACTCGGATTGAGAAATCGGATAGCTGAGTTCGAATTCCCGTCGAATCCTTTACATTCACTTACGTGCTAATACCCTTGGGAAAGGTATGAATCCTGTTCTTCCCCAGCTATGTGTAATAAATAGCAGGACAGACCGGGTTCTATAGCCTTGGATAGTAATTGGTCCACCGCAGAAAGAATTGGTAACCTACAGCGGGGAAAAATATCTGCCTCGTCAGTCATTTATCGAAAGATACATGATCGCCTAAGCGTGTATCACGCATGGCACATAGCTGACTGACTGATGAGCCAAGTCTTTGTCACTGTATCATTCCTCCCCATAATATAGTATTTAGCTATTTGTGGGTGTACTTGAATTGATGAAAAGCGGTTCGTCGGTTGTGTTAGAGGGAGAAGCGGGAGGAGCAGTTTCCTAGAAACAAAGAGGGTGTGTGGGTTTTGAGATGCCAACGACCAAGGTTGTTGGGTAACGAAAGTCGAGGCAGGATGGTGCGTCATTAATTCTCAAACTTTAACAATGCCTCACAGTAATTCCCGTTACTGGAAATATTTTAATTTCCTTTTTAAATTCAAAGACGTCGATCGAGACAGGTTGTGGGGTCGGGTTGGTGTTAGATAGGACAAAGAAACAGGAAAGAAGATTCAAAGTATTTTTTCTATGGGTTAAAAAAAAAGAAAGAAAAAAAGATAGATTTTACCAATCATGTCACTTTTAAAATGTCTTCATGTTTGATTTAGTTTCCTTTGATGAATATTTAATTTTTTTTTTATTATCAATTTATTTTTTGTTACTTGCTTTAACGGGTAGAATGGATGTATTCATTAGAGTACGATGACAACAGGAGAGAAATTCCCAGGGTAAAGGATAAGTCGAGATGAAAGTTACAGGGTTTAAACTAAAGAAGCAAAAAAAAAAAAAAAAAGAAAAAAGTAAAACGAGAAATCTGTTCCGTTTTACAAGCTTAATATAAAATCGGTTCATTTGCATCAGTATTCAACAAATTATAAAATACCAAAAAAAAAAAAAAAAAAAATGAACTCTCGTTCTTGAGACAGTTTCATTAATTTTCCGGCAACCATGTTTATGTGGCTTGCTTATTTTGGTTGTAGTAGTAACATTTTTTCATCCGTTTTCCTATATAGCAGCGATTGCTGGAAAATCTCATTACAGAACGAGAAGAGATTTGAGGCAGTAGGAATGTGTTCCTGCAGAAGGATGCTGAGAATACCATGGACTTGAATATGTGAGCCATGACTGAATTTTAGGGGAAAATGTAAATAAAAGGGACACTTATACGTAGCAGCAGAAAGAAACAGTTGAAATTTCTAGGGCACATAATAAGGAAAGAGGGCTTGGAAAAATTAACACTCACAGGACATGTTGAGAGGAAGAAGGGAAAGTAGGGCATAATCTACCTAATGAGTTTGTGCGAACAGAGATTAAGAGATATAAACAAAAAGACAAACTTTAAGAACTACAAAAGATAGGAAGTTGTGGAGAGCTATAATTTTCCATATCCTGAAGGTACACGGCACATAGAAGTAGCCATTTTATATGTTGGAATTTCCGTTTAAGATCACTTTAAAACATAGTTATACTGCCCAGTCCCCACTTTTTAGTCTTGAGTTCAAAAGCGTCTCCTTATCCTTGTTGGAGAAGAATTATTTTCCACTCTCCAACCTTTTTCTCACAGGCAGGATGTGGCGACCCTTTCACTGCCCTATCGCTTCTACCATGGAAAGTGCTCGGAAGAACTACATTCCTTAGTTCCGCCAGGTTTAACATTCACAGCTAGGACACGCCATGCCACTTACATAGTAGCAAACTACTCATATTCTCTCTGTATTCCATCGGTGAGAAGTAAATTCTATTGAAACAGTTTTCCCCCACGAAACACTATCCTGTGGAACAGACACCCAGAGGGATGCTTCCTCGATCGCTACAATTTTAACCTGTTAACTGTTATCTTCCCTTCCTGTCCATACAAAGTACATCGTAATGTAACCCGCTAACACGTGGCCGCAAGACTTTGTACAGGGCGAACCTTATTGAAAAACACAAAAAAAACAAAAAAACATGTTTATTCGACAATAAAAATATGTTTAAAATCTCTGAGAAAATACATTCAATTGCCTTGCCTCAAAGTAGTCCTAACCAAGTGCTAATGGGTTAACCTCCACAAAGGACAATGAAGTTACAACTTTAGCTGCTTATATAAAAGCAGCCGCCTAAGTCTATTGCAACGGATCTTTTATAAGTGACGTGCGGACGTCAACGTAGATATCACCTTTTTTTTAATTTTCTCTTGTCAGTCTTATATTGAAATTATGTTTCATTTAAAGTTTAATTTTTCTCTTACTTGGCAATATATTTAACAGGAGATAAAACTCTATACCATTCTTTTATTGTCCTTTCTCCCCGCTAAAGTCTTCTAATTCTCTTTCATTCCCTTGCGTCTTAGTGGCATTATCGCATGGTTAGGGGTGAAATGTATAAAAGAAATCTCTTGTTCTGTCTATATACGGTAGCTTGGACAGTAACTAAACAATATGTGAAGATGCTGAACTCGTCCGGAACGACCTGTTATAGATATATTCTGAAACTTTAAGCGCGACGACTACGAGTTTTAAGACACTGGTTAAGGGAAGCAAACAACCTCTTCTCGTTATCAAGATTCGCTCTCCTCCAACCAGAGTATGGCAAAAACAGAATTGGGACACCGAAGAATGATCTAAGTAAGACAAGGAGAAACATCACACGGACAACAGCTGTAAATACTTGCCTTAGAGAAAAGACAAGGAAACGTGGTCGAGCTGCATGATTCCAATATTACTGATTAAAGAACTTTCGTAATAAATAAGCTACGTACTAAAATTGAATATTTTCCATAAAACTAGTTTTACATAAGTTGCCAAGACTGTACAGTTTTTATTACGGCACTCGTAAAGGAAGAAGCCACCTAACACATCTGTGAGACGGAAAGACATGTCAAATTATTTGAACAGAAAATCAACAACGCAAAAATAAAATTCCCAAGTTTTAACACCACCATCATAGATGACACACTGGCCAAAAGGACTTTAAATGGCTTGGCTTTAGAATAAGTTTATCCTTCAACGATTTTAAACAGCAACGACAGTTTTCGACACGTTCTAGCAACTGAAGCACATATGGAAATCGCCAGTAATTGAACTTAAGTTAAAACTCCAATTATTTCATTCCCTAGATCCATCTCTATTGTTCTCTGGCAAGGAATCTTGGACAGTAACTAAACGATCGGGGGACATGTTGAACTTGTCATATATACTTAAAGTGCGGATCGCATCAGAAATTAAAACACTCGGCGAAGGTCCAACCAAAAACTATTAATTAACAAACATAGAGTACTGATTAAGGGACCCCCCCCCCGTATCAAAATTCGCTCTCTGCCAACCAAAGTATGGTAGAAACAGGATGGGGACGCCGAAGAATGATCAAAGTCAAAGACAACATCACACGGACAACAGTTGCGGAACTGTAAATACTTGCCTTGGACAGAGAAGAAATGCGAAATAATAATTTAGTAGACTATTATATTTTAGTGGAAGTGTATCTTGGTTCCGACTTCCGTAGGTCGACCTTCGAGGTCCGATGGAAGCCATAATGAGCGAGTCGATTTTGATTGGCTTAGCTAGCGTGGGAATGATAGAAAAGGTTTTGATTTTTTTTTTTTTTTTCTCCAGGGAGTTGGTTCTTACACGTCAAGCAATGTAGACGTGTTCACTTTCGTGTTTGGAACGGCTCCGCAGTTGGGATGGAGGGACGCTACTGAATAGTTAGAAAATTTACACGTCAACATGAATAAGAAAACTAGTTAAGTAAAATATTCTCCATGTTTGATGTTATTCATTGCTAACTAAAACAACTAGCGATCACCAGCCAAGAGATGACGAGATCAGACCACTCCACTACCACCGGGGCGGGGGGCTATGCAAAAGAAAAGCAAAGAAATGTAGTCGAGCTGGATGACTCCAATACTCCCGATTAAAGAAGAGATTTCATAAGAACTAAGCGACTTAACGAAATTGAAATTTTCCATAAATTTTACATAAAACTAGTTTTGCATAAGTTTACAGTTTTTATTACGGTACTTTTAAAAGAAGTTATTTCTTTTTAATTTGTTGCGGAGCGGAAAGAACGATCGTTTTATGACTTCTTTTATTATTTATCCCACAAACATTACTTTTTAGTCTCATGAGAGTCGGGACAAAAAATATAGACGTAAGCCATGTTTTAAAAAAACAATAAACATATCAGCAAAACATGTTTAGAGAAAGGAGAGGAAAGAAAGAAAAGAACTTTCTCTTTGACGTTATCGATAGTTCAAAATCATCTCCCGTTTTCTCTGAATTACTGACATGCCGTGTTTATTACGATAGTAAGAAAAAGGCATGTGTTGTCTCTAACTAATTTAATGGGATAAGACAGCAAGCCTTTACAGCCGCCTGTAATTTTAGTCAATCGAACAAATTTGAACTGTAAAATAATAGTTTAGCAGATTATTACTTTCAGTGGGGAATGGTATCTCTGCTCGGACTTTCTGAGGTTGACCTTTGAAGTCAGATCTCGGACTTTCTGATGTTGATCTTCGAGGTCAGATGGAAGACAAAACAAGGAAGTCGGTTTTGATCGGCTTAAACAGTGTGAGAACGATAGATTGCGAAAGGGTTTTCAGTGAGTCGAGTTTTAACCGTCAAGCAATGTAGACGTCTTTTTGGTTTTTTTTTCGTGTCTGAAACGGCTCCCCAATGAAGGAGAGTGACCCCACATGATAGTTAGAAGACGTATACGTTGACGTTAATAAAATAGTTAAGTTAAAATTCCCTGTGCTGAAGTACGTTTATCTCTGGACTGAAAACAACTAGCGATCAACGGCCGCGAGAGAAGAATGCAAGTTTATACTCGAATTGACGCCGTCACCCAAGAGTACACCCACCAAGGGGCTATGCAACAGAACTACACTGTGACTTTTCTAAG
>OZ038515.1:4817861-4835361 GCA_964036315.1 Acanthosepion esculentum | reverse complement strand
GTTGAACGTGAAAAAACGACATTATTTTTGCACCAACCTAATATATACACTTATTATATATATATATATATATATACATACACACTATATACACACATATATATACACACTATATACACTTATTTATATATACTATATACACATTTATATATATATATACTATATACACATTTATATATATACTATATACACATTTATATATATATACTATATATATATATATACTATACTCACACACACACGTGTGTGTGTGTGTGTATATATATATATATATATATATATATATATATATATGCACACGCGCAAATGTTGCTATGATAAAGTATCTCAGATGACGTAACGTGTTGTCTAAGTCTTCCGTTTGTCCCTTTACAGATAACTCTATCTAGAATTTTTACACACACACATTATATATATATATATATCAATATGGGCATTTTGCCATCAAGCAAGGATTGACAGACCAATGTCCTTGTGTCAGACTTATAACTACCTATTATAGACTCTGTTATCTTTTCATTTGTCTGTGATGTCAACCATGACTCGTATGCATTCTCTAATTTACTGATCACATGTGACTCCTGCTTAAACCCACGATCGTTATAGTCGAGAGCAGAAATGAAAGAAACCAATGTTTTACAGTTTCATATCTTTTTTGACACTAGCCATTAAGAAAGTCAAAAAGTCTAAATTAGTTTCTCAAACTGAAACTAGTAACCTTGCCGTATGCAACAAGGACATAAAAACCAGTAGACTGTCCTCAGCCATTTTGCTTTGTATTTTATCAGTGCAATTATATTTAGATCTAATTCTCTCTTTTCATTTTTCATTTAAGTAGAAAGTCCTTGAGCCATGGCGTAACGAGACCAAATATTAGTTATACGAGAAATAATATATAAATAAAGAATTCCTACCAATAGAATTGTTGACGTTGTTGTTTTTTTTTTACCCTTGATAGTCTAGGAGGTCAAGCAAAAGAATTGAATATCCATCTACTAAGCAAGAATATACAAACTAGTTGTTTACGTGACTGTCTATGTATAATTACACATGCCGCATTCACTAGAGTACAGGGGAAGTGTAAATGTTGCTTAATACCATTAGCATATCTAGCTCAATTTGTTTATAAATTTCATCAAAATTCTGAAATTTAAACCAGCAGATTTTAAGTAACTTTAAAAGCTAACTATCAATTGGTATAACACTTTCAGTCTCTCTGTTTACATATGCTTTCCTGTGTTTTTTTAATGCTTATTTGTCATGTCCTCTTTTATGTCAATATAAATTTAGTACAAGGCCAAACAGTGTACACAACCCAAAAAGGAATTAATGCATTATATCTTATTAAACGCGCATATTAACCATTTTGGTACCCTCTCTGAAGGATCTTACATATAAGAATCTATCAAATAAAAGCATCAGTTAGACATAGAAATACGTTCAACCACAACTTCGATCTAAAGAATGCAACGCTTATTAAAAGAGGAAATAATTTAGCCGGAAATTTCTTGAGAGTGCCACTATCGAATCTTAGCAAAATATAAATCAGCGGCGCAGATTTATTTTTCAAATATCTTCTTTCCTAAGCCAACATGCATGACTATAAAATAAAACTATCTATGATATGGACGACCGGTTTTTTTTTCTCAATATGCCACGTACCTGTAATATTTCGTGGTTATATTAATTTATACCGGAAACGATATACACAATGAAAATAATAAAAGTTGACTATTTTTTATCTCCCATTTATTTTGCAAAAAATAATTCAATATATATATATAAAAGTGTCGGGGTTAGCTCCTCCTCAGTTTCCTTAATCCTTCAACAGGGATCTCTCCTCCCCCCCCTGGCTATAAATACTGGCTGACCTTTCTCTCTCTCTCTCTCTCTTTTTTCGACTCGGGCCTTTAGCCGCTACCTCGCGCGGAGGTGAGGTAAAATCTCTCTCTTTTTCACTTAGGCCAAGATGTGACCTCTCACAGATACAGCGTTTCCCAAATTCTGGGAACGCGCTAAGAACAATACACGTACGTACGAACACTTACAACACACGCACATAATTTCTTCATACAAACTCGACGTAACTGTTCATGTCTTTGTGTAACTCGTTATTAATATATATTTGTTTACCCATGTATATCGGTCTTGTTTGTTTTCTTTGTCTTCTTTGGACCGAATTAAAGTCCGACATTCGCATGTAGCTGGACCCGCCAGAAGGAAAGTTTAACCTTCTGATATCTCTTCACATTTTCACCCGCACGGTCCGCTACAAAAGTAATTTAAAAAAATAGGCAGTTTATTAACACAAAAGCAAAAAGCATATAACGCTGAAACAAACGTGTTTTGAACAAGAATAAATCACGTTTGATCCTGTAGGGGTTTCGATTAAAAATTGGTTTATTTCATTCTCTGAAGATAAATCTGGCACAAGGCCACGTCCAGATGTACTTTCCAAATTTAATTTCTGTTCCCTATTGTTTCATTTATGAAAGTCGAAAACTCTTGACATTATACAAGAAAGGAGAATAAATAAGTCGAACAATGCAATCATTTTGTGAAATTACACAAAGGTAAAAATATATTCAACAATATTTACATTTTGGTTGAATTGCATGCAATGTGGTTAGTTTATTAGCCGTGAAATATTACATGTCAAATGTTAGTGGACAGAATTTGTTAGTGATATTTGTTTTAGACAAAGTCTTAATAAAATGATTGAGTTGGGCGAAGGGTTTGTGCTGAGCAGATGCATGTCTGTCCCTTGAGTCTGCCGCAACTAACTTATTTCTAGCGGGAAAATGTTTATATAGGAGTTCAAACAATCCTGTATTATGGCGGTAAAAGAAATCATACTTACCTTTGTTCTGATTGGCTGGATCAAACCAATCAGTGAATATTTAACATTTATTATATATCACATTCGTTTATTATGTATATTCTTAATTTAACGTATGTGAGAGGATATGTGTGTGTGTGTGTGTGGACGTACAGTTCCACAATCCCATTCTCTTTGTTGAGGCTTATAATTAATAAAAACTAATCAACATTTACCTAAATCTACATTATCAGAACTATATTGTAGCTAAATAATCTATTTCGAAAAATACTAAATTAAATAATTTATTTCAGATAGCACCAAATATTTCAAGTTTCAGTAAAAGTCGTACCGATCGTGCCAAAACCTTCATTTGAAAACAAAAAGTAGCAAGTTTGGTACGAAAGTGCAAATTCTGACGACCTCGGCTCTGGCGGTGTCCCGTTGGGCTGGCATCTACCAATTCTTCAAATGATTCCTTAGCATGGCCTGAACACTGGCCGCGTACCGGCACCGGTCCGCGGACCACCACTTTGAGTAGCACTGCTGTAAAGAATCTTACACATAAAAATCTATGAAATAAATGCATCAGTTAGACATAGAATTACGTTATACCACAACATCGATCTAAAGAATGCAACGTTTATTAAAAGAGAAAGTAACAGACGGAAATTTCTGGAGAGTGCAACTATCGAATCCTACCAAAATATAAATATGCACCGCGGAATTTTTTCAAATATTTTCTCTCCTAAGTCAACATACATGACTGTAAACAAAATTTTAAAAATTAAAAAAATTCCGTTTTTTTTTTTTTTTTTTTTTTTTTTTGCATGTGGATGAAGCTATTATGCTCAAATTTTTCACAAGTATTTTACAGACAATGTCTCCGTGTGTGTTTAAATTGGCCCAAATGGAGTTGTATGCTTATCAAGAAGACATTCTTTACATCTCTCGGAATCATAGTTTGATTAGGTCCCATATATGTGGAACGAGAACATACAACCTCTGTAGTCTAAATGAAAGCTTCAATTAAGAATTCTATGGGTCTGTCTATATTTCTGAGATGAGGTATTATGTACAGTATTTACATTAGTCGGACTATTGTCCTCATCTTTGTCGTCATATTTGTCACAACGTTTCGGCCGTTGTACGCTCCGGCCTTCTTCAGGTGGTTGGAATTTCGAACTGAACCCTTTATTTCGATCACTGGGGTAGACTGTTCTAGTTCCACGAGCCATGTTTGATGGATGTCAGTTATCAGTTATCTCCTGCTAATTTCCCCTCTGAAAGTTCTCCACTGCCTTAACCGGGTATTGAACTCGCACTCTTTGGGTCTGTCACTGGATCTAACCAACGCCTTTATCCACTGTGCCATGTGTCCTCAGAGGGAAAATTAGCAGGAGATAACTGATAACTGACATCCATCAAACATGGCTTGTGAAACTAGATCAGTCTACCCCAGTGATCGAAATAAAGGGTTTAGTTCGAAATTCCAACCACCTGAAGAAGGCCGGAGCGTACAACGGCCGAAACGTTGTGACAAATATGGCGACAAAGATGAGGACAATAGTTCAACTAATGTAAATACTGTAAGAATTCTCTGAAATTTTCTTTGACCGATACACAAAAGGCTATGATAATAATAACAAAGATAGGGATATTAGTCCGAATGTAAAGAATGATAAATTATCCTTCCAGATGTGAGAAGTTTAATTTATTCATCTTATTGTTCTCATCTTCGTTATTATAAGTGTTATTATAGGCGCAACGTTTCGACCACGTATTGTCTAAACATCATCAGGTCTCTATTACTGTGATAACTGTTAATTATTTTGATATTTTGTCCCCGTGATTCCTTGCCCGACCCTGCTAAACCAGTGGAAAATGTTTCATTACTTGATCCAAGGGTTCAATACATGATAACGAACAAGCGCACGTTTCAACTCCACTACCCCACTGTCCATCAGCGCTGTATATTTTGAAGACTTTTTAAAAAATTTTAATCAATTCAAAGCGATAATGCCACTAAGATGCAAGGGTCTACTGAGGGTGAAATAGAAACGGGAATACCTGAGAATGAACCGAAAACCCGATCCTAAACGGAACAAGGGATAAACCTCTACTCTTGTTCATAAGACCGGGGAACAGTATGGAGACTCGTAAGCTTTATTAAATTAAACCGTCACGGCCTGTCTGTTTAAATTTTAAATATATTTTTTCAGTTTTTGAATTAGTTTTCACACATCCGAATCAAATCTGCGAACAAGTATTTATTAGTGTCATACTGTCAATATACGTGTTTTGTATACAAGTGACGCCATGGGTAGAACTGTTTTAAAAAAACGATAATTAGTGCGTTATGGTGCATAGAGCTTGACGGCACAAGACGAAGTTATTTTCTATGCATTTCAAATACCGTCCCCCTGTGGTGAAAAATATATGTAAAGCGAATATATATATATATATATATATATATATATATATATATATATATATATATATATATATATCCCAAGCCAACGTCGACAAGAAATATATCAAGAAACCAAAAGAAAACAATTGAATCCGTCAAAGCAACAATCCAAACAATATTTCTACATGTGAAAATATTCTCTTCAGACATAATAATTGACGTAATTCTTCAGTTGACCATATGAATATACAATAGCGTTTCTAAGCTCTTCTAGTTGCTAACGATATTTTGTTTGTTGTTTATAGACACAGTGCAAACTCGGTTCTCGAACGTCTCACATATCAAACAAATAGTTTTCGAACAGAATATTCGAGAAGAAAAATGCCTCGGTTATCAAACAAAATTTCAGTTCTCGAACAAGATTGCAAAACCGAGTTAATCCGAACGGAATCATTTCTTAGTTGACCGCCGCTTTGTATACATATGTTGTGCTGTGCGTTTCTTTTCCAATTTTATTGTATTATCTTTTCTCTCTTCATTAGTCCTCAGCCAGGGCTCCAAAGAAAGCTAGCAGTGATTCTGGTAAAGGAAAAGTTAAGAGAAAAACAATTGTTGATGATATTGTCTCTTCCTACTCAGTTTCATATGACAAAATCAACGATCTATACTATTCTTATAAATAAAGATACGACCATGTCTTTCCTTCTCCTTTCCAAACAATAACATCTTTCCTTCCCCTTCCACTTACGCCATCAACTCTCCTACATACAGGTATGGTAAAATTGAAGTGTTCATCTATATTTTATCTGTTTATTTTTTTCTTTTCTTAGATTTGATGATTTTCATTAGTTTTATGCATTATATGATTTTCATTAGTTTTATGCATTATATGATTTTCATTAGTTTTATGCATTATATGATTTTCATTAGTTTTGTGTATAAACTTGTGTTCAAAATACTGTTAAAGTTTAAATAAGCAATCATTTTCGGACCGGGAACGGATTAATCCATTTTACATTGATTCCTATTGCAAAATTAGTTTCGTTTTACGAACATTTCGGGATACGAACGGGTTTCAGGAACGAATTAAATTCGTGAACCGAGGTTTCACTGTACTTTGTTTCAACAAATTCATTTCGTTTTTTGTTGTTTTTTTGTTTTTTTGCTTTGAAAATGTCCACATTGGACGAAACGCGTCGGCTAAAACTACAGTTTTCCTATTGTCTTTTTTTCCTTTATTCATATTGTTTTTTGTACAGGTTAATTCTAAGAACTTTTTTTACATACATATATACTTATAATCAAAGGACTTGATACAACAGAACATAAACACAGTTCTAAAAATATACGAAGCAATTTTGTATACTTTGAAGAATCATTTCAGCCAACACTTCGTCGAGAGGAAAACGTTGGCGTAATTAATGACGAAAGTAAATATATGGATAATTCACACAGTAAAAAAAAGGGAGGAGGGGAAAACTATTGAACACGATTAAAATATAATTAGTAATAAAATAATTTACGAATAAATAATAAATAGTTCCAAGTGAGTATAAAATGAAAAAAATAACACACGAATCTCCTTAAAAGATTGAATGAAATGCACCTTCTGTTTGCACAGAGTCGGTTGATGTAACTTAATGTAGACAGCTTCAAGGAGACGTAAATGATGAACGAACCAAGCTCTGTGCAAAATCGTGAAAGAATTGTTCACAGATCTGTTACTTGTGTGATATAAATATATATATATATGCTTACTTGTGTGATATATTGAATATATATATATATATATATATATATATATATATATATATATATATATATATATATATATATATATATATATAGATTGAAACAACCGCTTTAGTTTCCTTTCTTTCGCCTTACGGTCAGTTTTAGAACCACAGGAGTGACAGGGTGTAATCGATTTCTATTTTTCCTTAAGTCATTTGCAGTTCTGTGCAGTAATATGAATCTATTTTCGGGGTGTATGATGAAATTTGTTTGGCCTTGCAAAATATTGCGTCATCCGTGATTTCGTCAGATTTTTATCATGCCCAGACACTATTGTCTCAACTGTTGATGAGTTGTCCTACGGCCATTGTCTGCGATGGACATTACTCCAAGGAAGCGTACGGAAATAGTAATGCTTCACGATCACACTGGCAAGCCTTACCAGTGAGCAAATCAAAGTACTAAAGATTGGTCCGAAAACTCTCCTGATTTAAATCCAGTCGAGAATCTGTAGTCAATCTGTAAGGAATGACTTCGTGGAATGGACATACGAAGTACTAACATGTGCACTTGGGTGCTTCATTGGAAAAATACGAAAAAAGTAAATAATAACGGAATTATTCGTTTTGATTCAGTCAATTTGCACAATTGTGTGTGTGTGTGTAAAACAACGCATTAAATAAAAAAGTAAATTTAAGAATAGCTGTTTAAATGGAATGTAAAAATATGCACTCTTTCATACGCAAGAAAAGTGATAGCTTTGCGGCATGCCGTCTATATATCGTTCACCACAGGAGACGATATCTGGAAGTGAATATGATTTATTTAATGTGCGTATATAATATATTAATGTATTTGATTTGTTTAATGGCATATCGACTCCTTATGGGTCATTTATTGCTAAAAGTTAATTTCCTTTGGACCTTTGAAGGAATATGTTATTCTGCTTTCACAATTGAATAAATGGTAGATGATACTCAGCTTTTGTGCATATAAACGTTTGTGTGGACATGATTTCTAGAGGCGGTGATCTATGTGTTTTATTCTGTCGTTTTGTTGAAGTTATATTTTGGAATAATTTCCATTTTTAAAGAAATTGTAGGATATTATATGGATTAATATCATGATAGAGTACTTTCATGTTGTCTGTGTCGTTTTTCGGGGAAACTTACTGCCCTTCATTATGGCTCCCAAACATAAGGCAGGCTCATGGGTGCTTATGTAGGTGAGTTCCGGCCTACGTCGAAAATCAGGTTACGTCGCGCCAAAGGAACGGATCTCCGACGTAAGTTGAGCACACCTGCCCCTGTATATATATATATATATAGAGAGAGAGAGAGAAATATATTCAAATAGTCTAGACACTCTTCCATTCACATAGCCTGCCAATTTCGTTTAACCAGGAAAGAGACTGTCGCCATTCAGTGTTGATACCGATGTCCAAGATGTAGGGTGAAAAGTTGCACTTTCGCTATATTATGATTTTTGGAAAGGAGTAAGCATCGGAACAGCGGCAGAAAAAAAAATCAAAAGATTTATTTTGGATCGTGCTGTAACTTTTGAAATGATCAAAAAGGGGTTTAGCGGATTTCGTCAGCGTAATTTTAGCCTAAACAATTGCCAAGGGTTTGAAAATCGATATCTCAACTGCCTTTCGCCATTTGAATAAACTTGGGTTCGTTTCCAAACTCGACAAGCGGGTGCCACATTCTCTGACGGAACAGAACAAGCTCCATTGTGCGTTCTCCGGCGATTTCTTTGCTGTTACGCCACGAAAAGGAGTCAGATTTAGACGAAGAAAGTCTCTAGACTATTCCACTTGTGAGACCCCTCCAAATCCCGCATTCTCACGAGTAGACGAAAATAGAAGAATGTTAAATTTAACGATTTGAGTAAAACCGAGGATGATGACGGTTGTTTAAAATTACTGAAGAGTTGTTTAGAGTTTACAATGCATGATGACACTATATGTAAGACAGTTTCAAAAATATTATACACCTTGGCTAGAGGCCCCCTAGATTTTGTGGCCCTAAGTTTCAGCCTGCTAAGTCTATAGACAAATCCGGCACTGGCCCATGGACACAATTGTAACAGACGATGAAAAATCGATCGTTTATGACAGGGGTCGGCAACATTGTGCTATGTGCCGACTTAGGTTTTTAAAATCATTCAGTGTGCCAACAGCAGACGTATTTTTATACAAGTCAAGGTCAATATACCTGTTCTACAATATATTTTATATAGTGATATATAGTATATTTACCTTAGTATATATTAAAATACGTATTTTTATACAAGTCAAGGTCAATATACATGTTCTGCAACATATTTTATATAGTAATATATAGTATATGTACTTTAGTATATATTAAAATTGAAACAGTTAAATATCTTCTTTGCGTTGTAGTAGTTAATGGTTCGTGCTTCGTGATGCCATTTGTGGCTGCTGGGATTTGGAAATTGCTTGGTGTGGCACGCATGCTGTAGGTTGCCAACCCCTGGTTTATGACAACGTTTGACGCAAACGGAACTGGAGACAAGCATGTAAATGTGCAGAAACCTTGGCTAAAGCGGACTTGCCTCCAATGAAATTGTTGCTACAGTCAGTGTAGTTTTCGGTTAGTATTTTTGTTTTGCGTTTTTCAGAATCTTACGGTTTGGGACAAAACTATCGACGGTGTAATTATATTTATCCTTTTTCTACTGGTAGGGGCTCAGTCGTTCATTAATCCTTGCTCATCCTTTCCATTTACCCTCCATCCTTGCTCTTCCTTTCCATTTACCCTCCATCCTTGCTCTTCATTTCCATTTACCCTCCATCTTTACTCTTCATTTCCATTTACCCTCCATCTTTACTCTTCATTTCCATTTACCCTCCATCCTTACTCTTCATTTCCATTTACCCTCCATCCTTGCTCTTCATTTCCATTTACCCTCCATCCTTACTCTTCATTTCCATTTACCCTCCATCCTTACTCCTTCTTTTTATTGACCCTCTGTTTTTTCTTTCTCTTTCTTTTTCCTTCTTTTTTCTTTCATTTCTTTGTTTTTTTCTCTTTCATTCATTTTTCTCATTCTTTTTCTTTTTTTCTTTTCTGTATCATTATTTCTTTCACTTTCTTTTTTTTTTCAAACTTTTTTTATCTTTCTTTCCGGGCACCTTGTTTCAGGTAAAAAGTAGTGAGCTAGTTTGACTGAATATTATAGGAATACAATATGAATTAGATGAGTAGTGAGTTTGATCCCCACTTGATGCCCCATACTTGTAGTCTTGTGCTTAAACTAAGTTTAGTAAATAACTTTATTGCCTAATCATCACCTGTTTCTTTCTCACCCAATTTCCTTCCACCCTATATCTTACCCACCCACCTGCCTTTCTTTCTTCGTTTTCAGCAAACTTCCTTCCTTAGTTGTCTTTCTTTTTTTTTCACTTCTTTTATTCTGTCTTATTTATTTTCTGTCTCTTTTTCTTTCTAACTTTTAACCTCTCAATGTCCTTTGCCCTTCTGACAATCATCCACCATCTTGTCTCTTGTCCATGCATTCACCTCTTCTGGGCCCAAATCTCCTTAATGTTCAGAAGGACACAACTATTGTTTAACGCAACGCATTCATGTCGCCTTTGGTATTTTTCCTGTACCGAAATCCTCACGGCGTTGACTCTCAAGACCTTTTCCCATTAAAGATGACAAGTCAATGAATAAATAAATAAATAAAAGGAAAATTCTTCCCCGTTTGCACGAGAAATGTACTTACAGCGTTGTTTATTTCTTGGCATATCAATTGTTTAGTGCATGTCCGTTCAATCAATCTACACCAACTGTATTTATCTTGAGTTAATGATGCAAGAAGCTTTATAACGGATTCTATCAGAAAAGTTACATAGCTTTTTCGTCTTTTATTTTACTTATTCAACACTAATAAGGAATCATTGTTGACATAATTACACTTGCAGGTAATCTTGTCTGCCTCATCCGTTATCAATTTCTATGTGATGTCTTTTGAAGAACCACTCATATATATATATATATATATATATAGGTTGTATCTAGACAGTAAATATTAATTTAACAAGTTTTGGGGATTATAACTGATAAATAATACTTATTATAATTAAATTTTAATAAACTTTCTGCAATATCGTAACAACTCCATGTAGAAGCTTATGAAGCTTTATTTGACTAAACGTTTATTTTATTATAGTGGATGGTTACAAATTTGTAATGGCATTATATTATCAGAAGGACATTTTCTTATATTCAAGTGGGGGGATATATATTTATGTGATAGGTTGTTGAGGTGATATTATTGTGACTACATGAGGTTTTCTTTTTGAAAAGGACACAGTGTAGTTGTAGTATTGTGTTGTCTGCAATGCAATACATTGTTCAGGAACTAAGAAATGCTCCGTAGGGGTAATTAAACATATTTAATCATTATGGCATCCTGCAGATGGAGAGCAAAAACAGAGACAAAAGATAAAGGGTTGGTATCCTTTCCTTTATAACACCTTTATACAACACCACCTAGCAGGCATTAGGAGAAGTTCCTTGACAGACGTGATGAAGTAATCCTACAAAATTCAAATTTAATGAGAAGAAAGAAAGGAAAAGAAAAGAGAAAGCTATATAACTTTTTATAGAAAGAAAGAAAGTGATATAACTTGATACAGAATGAAAGGAAGCTATATAACTTGATACCGAAAGGAAGCTATATAACTTGATACAGAAAGGAAGCTATATAACTTGATACAGAAAGGAAGAAAGCTATATAACTTGATACAGAAAGGAAGAAAGCTATATAACTTGATACAGGAAGAAAGCTATATAACTTGATACAGGAAGAAAGCTATATAACTTGATACAGAAAGGAAGCTATATAACTTGATACAAAAAGAAAGCTATGCAACTTGTTATAGAAAGAAAGAAAGCTATATGATTTATTATGAAAAAACGAAAGCTATATAACTTGCAATGGCAGTATTATGTTACCAGTCCATTATGGAATCCATCCGGTTGTAGCAATATTGTCTTGTTTGTTGAAGAGGGATATTTTCTTGTGTTGAAGGGAGATATAGATTTATGGGATAGGTTTTTGTGGATATATTATCATGGTTGCATGATGATTATTTTTTCTGAACAGGAGATCATGTAGTGTATTATATATAACATGGGGTTGGACACCTTGAGGCGGTGTAACACTTAGCAAGCTTGTCTCGCTAGAACAATTACGACTGAATAGTGAGTTCAATCCTCACTGGGTGCCTCATACTTTTTGCCTTGTGCTACATCTAAGCTACGCTTAGAAAATCACTATATAACATGGGGTTTTCTGGGAGATAAAAAGCTTCCATAGAGGAGAAATGAGACACGTCTTGCAACTACGTCATCATGTGGGTCAAGAGAGATAAAAAAGAGTTCTTGTTCTTTTCTTTTGATACTGCTTCATACAACATCATCTAGTGACCATTAAGTGAATTCCCCTTGAAAACAAGGGGTGGTAATCCAACAATACATTTATGACTTTCTTTTTTCCCTAATTTTCATAATAAATGAATTCAAAACAAAACAAATAGTCCATCATATATATATATATATATATATATATATATATATATATAAAAGTTCCTGATTTAATATCCTTCAATACCAAAAGGCTATAATACAGATATAGATAAAACAAACAAGTACAGAGACTGACAGCCTCTCTTCAAGTCTCAAGTCAGGGGTGATAACTAGGGTGATTAATTTGATCTATGATACCCACTTATCTTCAGAGATCCCAAGATATTTTCCTCACACAGTGAGTGTGTAAATTACTCTCTCAAGTAGTCCGTAACACCCTATTTATCACCTCTCAGTACTGTCTCTGTCTTTGGGCTGACTGCGCTCCAGGGAGACTCTTTCAGAGGACATAGTCGCAACTGAGGAAAATTATACTGAGAGGTGCCCAGCCCTGAGGAATAGCTTCCTGAGGCCGCATACTCTCATTGCACCAGAAAGAGGGATAGCTGCTCGCACCAAGGCCAGCAGAACCAATGGTTACAGGGGCTCGGGAAATTTTTGTTCCCCGCTCGGGTGTATGCACTCAGGCTCCCCACATTAAACTGACCTTGTGTCATAACCTGACTTTGTGGTGGGGTTGAGCAAATAGAATTTTTCCACACACAGTTTTTGTCTTTCTTTTGGTCAAACTGAAGAATTGGCTTCTTCAGTTTGACCAAAAGAAGCCTGCGCTGCTTTCTCCAGGTGGAACGGGTCTTTGACAAAAACAAAATTCCACTTTGTCTGATCATCTTCAAAATAAGCTCAGCAGCTTACCCAGTGAGTATCTCTCATATAAATGTGTGATGTGCGTGTGTGTTTTCATATATAATCTCTCGTGTGTGTGTGTGAGTGTGTGATGTGCGTGTGTGTTTTCATATATAATCTCTCGTGTGTGTGTGTGTGACGTATGTGTAATGTTAGACATATGTTGATGCATATTTTCATAGATATGTTTTCAAAAAAATTGATGTTCATCCATATTTCACATTGTTTCATTGAATAATATGAAACAACATTTTTGATGAATTTTTTTATTTTTATATATAATTTTTTTGTATTCACTTTTTTATTTATATATATATATATATATATATATATATATTCATCTTATACACACATATATATATATATATAAGAAAGATGAATATATATATATATATATATATAAGAAAGATGAATATATATATATATATAAGAAAGATGAATATATATATATATATAAGAAAGATGAATATATATATATATATATAAGAAAGATGAATATATATATATATATATATATATAAGAAAGATGAATATATATATATATATATATATAAGAAAGATGAATATATATATATATATATATATATATATATATATATATATATATAAGAAAGATGAATATATATATATATATATATAAGAAAGATGAATATATATATATATATATATATATATATATATATATATATATATAAGAAAGATGAATATATATATATATATATATATATATATATATATATATATATATATAAGAAAGTTGAATATATATATATATATATATATAAATAACTATATATATATTTTGTATTCATCTTTGATATATATTTGTCTTCATCTCCCCCCCACCATTGCTGTACTTGAAAACTCTGAAAACAATTTAAGGTAAAAATGTCAGTGGAACAAGTCTTAGTTTTTAAATGAAAAATGAAATCCTTGAAAGTCATTGATTTTGGGTCGCTTTTACTTAAAATAAAACCAAAAAAATGCAAAAATGTAAATTTGATTTAAATTTAGAAAAAAAATAATGCTGCAATATTGACTAAAAATATTGCATCGGGCGGACTGGAAAATCCAATTTGGTTGAACCTGTTTACACATGTGGATGTTGGTTTTGATTAGGTTGGATGAAATCAGTTGGAAGAAGGGAATGAAAGAAAGAAAAAAAAAGAAAGGATACAAAAGAAAAATAAAAGAGAGGGAGGGAAGAATTAAGGAAAGAGAAAGAAATAGAAAGAAATATAGAAAGGAAATAGAAAGAGTAAGAAAGAAAATAGGAAAAAAGAAAGAAAATAGAAAAAGAAAGAAAAATAGAAAGGAAAAAGGAAGAAAGGAAATACAAAGAAAAAGAAAGAAGGAAAAGGAAGAAAGAAAAAGAAAGATTAAATAGAAAGGAAATAGAAAAAGAGTAAAAAATGGACGTAGAAAGAAAGGAAAAGAACATGAAGGCATTGTGGACTGAAAGAAAGGAAATAAAGAGGAAAAGAAAGAAGCATGTAAAAAGGAAATAAAAAGAAAAGAAGTAAATAGAAAGGGAGAAACAGAAGCTATCAGAGCAAATGAGGAGTGGGGAAATGGTGAAAGATATACAGAGAGTAAGATAATAAAGAAAGAGAGGAATGTATGAGAAAAGTGAATGACTAGAGAATGTATTGAATAGAAATTGTTTTCATCAAACAATATTTAATCTTAAGACTGGATTTTCATTAGACAACATTTAATCTTAAGACTGGATTTTCATTAGACAATATTTAATCTTAAGACTGGATTTTCATTAGACAACATTTAATCTTAAGACTGGATTTTCATTAGACAACATTTAATCTTAAGACTGGATTATCATTAGACAACATTTAATCTTAAGACTGGATTTTCATTAGACAACATTTAATCTTAAGACTGGATTTTCATTAGACAACATTTAATCTTAAGACTGGATTATCATTAGGCATAATTTAAGCTTAAAATTAAATTTTCTTTTGCCAACATTTAAGCTAAAGAATGGATTTTCTACTTTCTATTTTCTTGATTTCTAAATAGTTGATTTATTTTGTATTTTGCCTGTTGGTGTGAGAATTACAGTGTGGAATATCATGCTTGTAAAATTTAAAATTCATAGTTTTGATCTTTGTTAGATTATTCTTTGGCAAAGTGAACTGTGAGAATATTTAACAAAATAATTAACAGGATTAATGCGACATCCAAATTATTTTGTATTGTCATTTTTTATTCTGGTTTTGACAGATTGTTGTTTGTATTTATTTATTTATTTTTATTTTTAATTTACATTTCTGATTTGGACGCTCAACTGTCCCGGGATTCCATTTGCATATTCAGCATTCAATAAAAAAAGATTTGTTTGAAGCAATGGAGATATCTTCTTCCCAATGCATATGAGGTTTGCAACATTTGACATCATGACCTTTATATTGAAATTTGAGGACAGGGAACCATTATCTTTATCATCAAAACAATTTGTCAGGCTGGAGGTTTACAAGGAAAAAAAAAATATTGCATGCATGCAAACAAAGAAATTTTTAAAGCAAACTTTTTGCAGAATTACGTTCTTTTTTGACTTTTGAACTATTAAAGTCAAACTTGATTAATTTCTATAAAAAGATTTTAATTACTATTTATTAATTACAATAGGAGATTCCAGAAATTGCTCAAGGAAGCACAGGGCAAAAGAAGGAACAATTTTGGCAGATCCCAGTTTCTAGAGTATAATAGAACCCAAAAGTACAACACTCTCATGTGGGACCACATTCTTTTTTTACTTTACAGTGAGGTTCACACTGTACAAAGCCTGGGGGCCACTCAAGGTTGAGTGTTACATTAAGAGGCAGTTGATACAGATAGCAGGGAAAGGTAACGGTTAACTCAAGATTTGAACAGGTTAAGATTGTAGTGATCGGTGAAACATCATCTTAGTGTTAAGTAATAGTTTAGCAGACTATCATTTTTAAGGAGAATGGTATCTCTGCTTGGACTTGCTGAGGTTGACCTTTGAGGTCAGATGGAAGTCAAAATAAGGGAGTCGACTCTATATTAGCTGAACTAGTGTGGGAATGATGCATTAAAACTATTTTTCAGAGAGTTGGTTCTTACACGTCAAGCAATGTAGATGCGTTCAATCTCACATCTGGAATTGCTCCTCACTGGAGGGGGAACGACCCTCACTGGATAGACAGAACATGTCGACATGAACATTAATAAAATAAATAAGTTAAAATTCTCTGTGTTGAATTTATTTTATCTCTGGACTCAAAACAACTAGCGATCACCAGCCAAGAGAGAAGAATACAACATTATTATCGAATTTACGTTGACACCAAAGAGCTCCCCATCATGAGGGGGCTATATAACACTGAGAGTCGGTTTCACACTGTACAGGTTCACAGGAAGAAGCTGTTCAAGTGGAACTTCTCACCAATGGAATACTGAGGGAATGAGGGTGATTTGCTACAATGTATGTGGCATAGCAGATCCTAGCCATGAAGGTTAGGCCTAGTGTGAACAAAGAATGTAGTTCATCCGAGCATTTTCCAGAGACATAGTGTTAGAACAGTGAGAGGTTTAATTAATCTTAATTCATCCTGTCTGTGAGAGAGCGGTTGGAGGATGCGGTTGGCAACTGGTCTAGTTAGCTTAGTGCAGGACCTGGGTGGATCCTTTATTTCTTATTAAAATTTTTCAGAAGATTCTCGGATATATTTTCTTTCAATTACTAATTTCTTCTATGTGCCATATCCCTTCCTTTCTGGATGTTGGCAATAATGGCTCTCCACAATTTCCTGTCCTTTGTAGCTCTTAGTAAAATATGTCTTTCGCTATTTCTCCTAAACCCTGTTCAGCTGCCTGTTTCTTTCATTTAAAAAATAAAATGAAAAATTAAATTTAGAATATAAAACATTTTAGCATCCGTCTATATTTTTGAGATGAGGTATTATGTACATTATTTACATTATTCGGACTATTGTCCTCATCTTTGTCGCCATATTTATTACAACGTTTCAGACGTTGTACGCTCCGGCGTTCTTCAGGTGATTGGAATGTCGAAACTGAACCCTTTATTTTGCTCACTGGGGTAGACTGACCTAGTTCCTCGTGCCATGTTTAATGGATGTCAGTTATCAGTTATCTCCTGTTAATTTCCCTCTGAAAGTTCTCCACTGACTTAACCGGGTATTGAACTCACACTCTTTGGGTCCTGTCACTGGATTATCC
>OZ038515.1:4797861-4812861 GCA_964036315.1 Acanthosepion esculentum | reverse complement strand
ATAATATGTAAAAGAGAGAAAGAGAAGTAATAAAGTGGGTGAAAGCAGGCTCAGTGGATAAATGCAAAAGTGGCCACAATAACTTCGAGAGTTGAGTGACTAAAGGAAAATAACTGAAACCGAGATATCCAGAAAAGGCATGTCACGTGGAACTAGAATAATCAACTCTGGTGGATGAAATAAAGGCTCGGTTTGAAATTCCAATGTATATCATCTGAAGAAGGCCAGAGTGTACAATGGCCGAAACGTCATGAATGTGACAATAAAGATGAGAACAACAGTATGAACAATGTAAATAGTTACAACTTCCTATCTCAAAAATATAAACAGATAACCAAGAAGATGAAAAATGGGAAAGAGAGAAAGACAAAAGAAATTAGATTCTTGAAGCAGAAAGAAAAATGAGAAAGGGAGGGACAGACAGACAGACAGAGAGATAGAGAGAGAGATAGATAGATAGATAGAGAGAGATAGAGAGAGAGAGAGATAGCAGGTGGACAAGGAGGGGAATAAAATTGAAAGAAAGATAATATAAGACATTGAAAGATAGTGAATATATGTTTATGGAAAGAGATTAGTGATAGAAAAGCAAGTCAATAATTTAGCTGTCGTTATTTATTAAAACTTACAAATGATTGGTATTTACAGTAGTCGGACTATTGTCCTCATCTTTGTCGCCATATTTGTCACAACCTTTTTCGGCCGTTGTACGCTCCGGCCTTCTTCAGGTGGTTGGAATTTCGAACTGAACCCTTTATTCCAACCACCTGAAGAAGGCCGGAGCGTACAACGGCCGAAAAAGGTTGTGACAAATATGGTGACAAAGATGAGGACAATAGTCCGACTAATGTAAATACTGTACATAATACCTCATCTCAGAAATATTAGACAGACTCTTACAAATGATTTATTTGCTTAAAGAAAAAAAAAAAAGAAGTATTTCCAACACACCAACCATCTATAAATTTAAAGTCACACATATACAGACACACACCCTCTAAATAAAACAGGGTCAGCTGGAAAGTTTATAGGCTGACCAAGATATAAATGTAAATATAAACACCGGTTAATAGATTAAAACACATGCAAGTGTACCAGAATACAACAACAGCTGTTTGGTCAGTTGCGATATTTTGGTACACTTGCATGTTTTTTAGTCTGCTAACTAGTGTGTCTACTTGATCTGCCCATGAGCTTTCCAGCCAGCCAGCCAGCCCGCCCTTATATTTTCTACCTCATTTTTTTTTCCTTTAGTGATCATAAAAGACTTGTCCACTATTTACTTTTACCTACGTCTCCCCCTCCTCTCTACCATCTAATCCAAAGTGATAGGAGAGACAACTGAATTAATATTCTTTCCTAGAAGGGAAGAAAATGAAAAATGTCCAACCAGAAAAAAAGCCTAACAAAAAGACAGAAAAAAAAAAAAAAAAAAAAAAAAGACAGAGTAAAAGAGTAAGAATCAGGCTTATCACTTCACTCTACTTACATAACCTTGTGCCAGACTATGTTACACTTAGTAAATATCATCACTAATAATTCTATGTTACAAGTTTTATTGAGTCGGATAAGGTAGAACTTCCTAATAATGGTTATCTTTTCATATTCTCAGACCGCTTTCCAAAGATAATTAATCCAGATTATATTGTAATTCTTCCAAAGATTGAGTACCTTCAGCAGACACAGAGCTTACAAGGAAATATAAATAGCGTTTATTTCTAGAAATTTGGTTAGCATCCATCTTTGGAGAAGATGAGCTAAATATAGATTCAAAACCCTGGGGACAGAAGATCTGTCTCCAGACATTATATTTCTTTCGCTCAGAAAATGAATGGAAAAATTAGAGGATGAATGAACCCATAAGTCAGTGCCAAAATCCTTGATAACCATCATTCTGTGAAGAGGCATTCCTTCCATCTCATTTTTTATCAGGGTGAGGCATAACTTATTTTCATTTTCAGGAAGCAGTCGCAATATTTTATAGAATATAATATAGAAAGGACTCGACCTGACAGATATTTACTGCCATAAATTGCAGCATACAAGTTATAACGCTACAATATACGGTACTTACCAGTGTCTGTTGTAGGTTCTTTGTGGTTAGTGTCTCAGTATATGAATAAGGAGTGTGACCTTCTGTAGTTTTGACACAGATTATCATATATCAGATTGTGTGATGAAAAATATGGAAAAGACAAAACAAAATCCGAATATGCAAGTTTACTGTTTTAATGTTGTTTTACTGTCGACATCAGATGTTTCGGTCTAGTAGACCATCTTCAGGACACGGTTATTAGAAACATAGTTAGGATTAGACGATATTTAAGTCAACATGAAAAGACGATAGGCACAAGACTAATCAGAAACAGAACAACTGAAATTCTAAAGTCAGCGTTGCTTTTTTGGGGGGGGGATTCTGATCATAAATCTGATCATAATTTCGATTTTGACTCTGTGAAGATTTTTAAATATATTCGTAATAAAAACCTTAGACGGATTTATGAGACAGGCATAATATCCATTTCACGTATGGTAAATACTAGACCCGGCTTCTTTAACATCTCCCTTTTCCTGGCAAGATTAATGCTTGACGAACGTACTTATAAGCTCTAGATTCAAATAGAATTTCTCTTTTTCATTTAAGATAAAGTCTCTATTATTTTTCGCAGCATCGCCGCGTGATGCCAACGTGACCGAATCCCCTCCGCAAAGAAAGCAACGCTGACTTTAGAATTTCAGTTGTTCTGTTTCTGATTAGTCTTGTGTCTATCGCCTCTTCATGTTGACTTAAATATCGTCTAATCCTAAGTATGTTTCTAATAACCATGTCCTGAAGATGGTCTACTAGACCGAAACGTCTGACATCGACAGTAAAACAACATTAAAACAGAAAACTTGCATATTCGGATTTTGTTTTGTCTTTTCCATATTTTTCATCATACCGTCAGGTCTACATCCACATATTTGCTTACATATCAGATTGTGTACATTAAACTGGTTTCACAGTCCAGTCCCAAATTGTTTTGTTTCTCTTTCTGTTTCTCTTACTCATTTCCTTATGCCCTACACACTTCACTCTTTTAGAAACTGTTACCATGAATTACTGCATACAAGGTGAGTTTTCAAACCTAAAAAAAAATCTCTCAAACTCGGGGTCAACTTATATGGCCAGTATAAAATGCAAACCTTTATCATTGAGTTGTAAACAAATGGAACAGAACTTCTAACAATTACTGTACCCCACTTACCATATCTTATCTCCTAGTACACCACAACTTACAGTATGTTCTCTGTTGCACAAGAATAAAAATAGTGGCCACCTAGTGAGGACCTAGCAAACTAACAATAGTTCTAAGACAAGTATGCAAAACTTTGATCTATATTTGGTATCCTAGAGCAAATTCTGTATTATTTGATATAAAGTGAAGCTTACAAAAATGAGGAGGAAAGATGGATGGTTCTTCAAGATTCTTGGGTTTCATATACACAAAGCCATTTTTCACCATTGATCATAGAAAGCAATTGTATACAGGCAACAGGTTAGATGAACAGACTTGGTGCCATGCATGACATTGATATGCAAGTCTCAATCTGTTGAGGCTCAGGTTTTTAGGTTAATGGTTTGATTTCCTTGCTGTTTGAAGTGTTGGGCAAAACTAGCTTTGGAACAGCCTATTTGTTGGGACCTAGAGATGGTTACTGAATGAGGAATAAAACAAAATGGAGGTTGGAAGTGAAATGGTAATCTTTATAACATCAACAAAATACAATACTCACCAGCGGCATGAAGTAGGTAAACTGCTGCTAGTGGTGGACTACTTAGACAGCATATTACCCCCACTTACAATAGTGTCCAATGTATTTATGAGGATTGGGACATACCCATTAGTGTTCATAGATACGGTATATAACAATAGTAAAAATCATTTGCAATACATTTTTATAGTAAAAATCATTTACAATGCATTTTTATAGTAAAAATCATTTGCAATGCACTTTTCATAGTAAAAATCATTTGCAATGCATTTTCATAGTAAAAATCATTTGCAATGTATTTTTATAGTAAAAATCATTTGCAATGCATTTTTATAGTAAAAATCATTTGCAATGCATTTTCATAGTAAAAATCATTTGCAATGCATTTTCATAGTAAAAATCATATGCAATGCATTTTCATAGTAAAAATCATTTGCAATTCATTTTCATATTAAAAATCATTTGCAATGCATTTTTATAGTTGTTGTAACCCAGGAAGGATTACTGAATGAAGAATACCCAAAACGAAGGTTGGAAATGAAATGGTAATCTTTATAACATCAACAAAATACAATACTCACCAGAGGCATGAAGGAGGTAAACTGCCGCTAGTGGTGGACTACTGAGATAGCATATTATCCCCACTTACAATAGTGTCCAATATATGAGGATTGGAACATACCAATTAGTGTTCATAGGTATGGTATATAACACTTGCTTTGGTACAAGGACGGGGGTTTCCTTGGGCCTCAACCATTATCTCTTTCTCAGAATATAATCATATTCATTGGTACAATATGCATACCCCCACTTACAATAGTGTCCAATGGATTTATGAGGATTGGTACATACCCATTAGTGTTCATAGGTACGGTAGATAACACTATTCTATATTTAATTTCCTTTTCTCCTATACTAAGTTTTTTATAGATGATCTATACACCAAGGAATTTGAAATACCTTTTGTTGAAGGTATGATTCCACCTTTTTTCTCCCAACTATGGGTTAAATAGTAAGAATTGTATTAGAAAATGATTATTATGTCCTTGTACACCATAATTTACTTTATGTTCTGTGTTGCATAAGAATACAAATGGCGGCCACCTAGTGAGGACCTAAGCAACTAACAATAGGTTCCAAGTTGAGTTTTCAAGCCTAAAAATAAATCTTTCCAAAACTTAGGGTCAACTTTTATGGCCAGTATAAAATGCAAACCTTTATCATCGAGTTGTAAACAAGTGGGACAATACGCCTAACAGTTACTGTACACCATTTACCATACCTTATCTCCTTGTACACCACAACTTACAGTATGTTCTCTGTTGCACAAAAATAAAAATGGTGGCCACCTAGTGAGGACCTAGCGAACTAACAATAGGTTCCAAGACGAGTATGCAAAACTTAGATCTATAGTCGGTATCCTAGAGTGAGTGCTGTATTCGCTGATATAAAATGAAGCTTACGAAAAGGAGGGGGAAAGGAAAAAGAAAAAATAAGGAGAGTTCCATTGATTGATTGACATGAATATAAATACATAAAGGTATTGATCTATTGTTTGGTGTTTAGATACAGGTCGATTCTTTGAGTCTGGGCCTACAGAAGCAGGTGGTTCTTGATGCCTTGTTTGCATATTTTGGTTAAATAGGCCACAAAAAAATAATATTAGACAATAGAAGAAAGCATAACAATAAATGAGAGAATGAAGGAAAGAATGAATGGCAGATTCAATGAAACTCTAAAATGAATGGAAAAATGCACAGTTGATAGATTGATTGATCAATTTGTTTTTTTTTTACAACTTATCGACCCTTAGTGTAGCATTTCTTAAACTTTTTACCGTTGCATAGCCCTTAAATTGAATTACATGTCTCAAGGAACCCATACACTAAAACAAAATTATATACCATATCTTTCTCATTTTATTTTCATTGTAGTTCATGTGGTAAATATCATAGTATATACTTTTGAATAACTGGCTTCAGGAAAAACTAATACTTCTTTGTCAAATGTTTCGGTAATGCTAAATAAAATTTATACTGTTCGTTTATAATACTTCATCAGGGCGTTTCTATTCGCACAAAAAATTTCTAAACTCAAACATAAAAAATAAACACAAGCAACCAATATCATATACCTATAATATAAATATAAACAGAACAAAAAAAGATAATTTCTGCATCAGTTTCTTTAATTTTTTTATCATTTACTGGCAATGTTGAAAAGACCTAATGTAAATCAAGGCAAAATATCCTATTGCAATATTACAATAACCAAGAATATAATGTATACGTTTAGTAATATTACGTATATGAAATTAAATAAAAAGTCAAAAGTACATTAGATTATCTCATCTGTTCTTGTGGAACCGTTGGGGACCTTTTGCAGAACCTTAGGGTTCCAGGGAACCCCGGCTGAGAATCACTGCCTTAGTGGGTTATTTAAAGATGAAACGCTCAAGATAATGAAAAATTCTTGGCCTGACCAAGTAATTCTCCCTTCCCAGAAATTTGATATTTTGACCAAGAACTTTTTCAGCAGCCTTCATACATAAATACATACATACATACATACATATGTATGTATATATGTACAACCTTGTGCAAATTAATTGAATAATTCTGTTATTATTTACATGTTTTTCGTATTTTTCCAATGAAACATAACCTAATGCACATGTTAGTACTTTGCATGTCCATTCCCTGATGGCAAAACTATTATTATTCCTTGCAGATTGACCACGGATTCTCGATTGGACCAATAGTGTCTTGGTGTGATAAAAATATGATGCAATCATGGATGACATAGAATTTTTAAAGGCCAAACAAATTTCATCGTAGACCATGAAAATAGATGCATATTACTGCACACCACTGCAAATGACCTAATCTGAGGAAAAAATAGAAATCAATTACACCCAACACTATTTACATTATCTGAACTATTGTCCTCATCTTTGTCACCATATTTATTACAACGTTTCGGCCATTGTACGCTCCGGCCTTCTTCAGTTGGTTGGAATGTCAAACTGAACCCTTTATTTTGCTCACTGGGGTAGACTGTTTTAGTTTCACGTGCCATGTCTAATGGATCTCAGTTATCAGTTATCTCCTGTTAATTCCCCTCTCCAAGTTCTCCACTGCCTTAACTGGGCATTGAACTCACACTCTTTAGGTCCTGTCACTGGATCTAACCAATGCTTATATCCACTGTGCCATGTGTCCTTGATACAATTACACCCTGTCACTCCAGTGGGTCTAAAATTGACAGTATGGTGAAAGAAAGGAAGCTAAAGCAGTTGTTTCTATTAATTTGCACAAGGATATATATATATATATATATATATATATATATATAGTCAAAAAGTGTTCTATATTTATGGGATAAAGTGCTCAATATCAGAGATAGAGCGTGTGTAAATATAAAAGTGAACATAGAAGTCAACACTTAGAGGCGACAGTCTGTTTCATGCTAGATGCAATCGTCAGGCAACTAGTGCTGTTATTTTTCTCGGCTATTTATATACACGTGTCAGTGGTGCATTGTGGGTAGTCTATTTTGGTGGTTATTTTTTACCCGATGTCGTTTATTTATTTATTTGTGTCAAATTATTTTGCTTGTTTTTATTTAATTTTATTTTTATTTTTTATCTTATATGTTTATTTATTTTATTTTGATCGGTGTTTTTATTAACGTAGTAAAAAAATAAAATTTGTTTATACAGCTTATTGTGGGTAGTCTATTATGGCCATTATTTTACCGGAAGTCATTTATTTGCTTATTTATTTGGGTCAAATTGTTTTGCTTGTTTTTATTCATTTTAATTTTTATTTTATATATGTTGCAAGTTTTTTTAAAATTAGAGAGAGGCTTACTAGAATTCCAGCCACACTCAGCAGGCAAAGGCTCAGAATAAATGCTCCTATGAGTATTCAAAACAACAGAAAAAATTAAACAAAAACATGAAGAAAAATTAAAAACAAATCCCCTTGAAAATAGCTAAAGAATTGGCCGGAAGTGCTTTGGGCAATGAACAATATGAACAATTTTTGCATTCCCTTACTCATACAACTAAATAAAAAAAGAAAGAAATCTTCCTTGTCTGTCATATTTAATGAAATATGTTTAAAAGAAATGTTGCTGCCCAAATATACATACATACATACACACACACACACACACATATATATATATATATATATATATATATATATATATATATAAAAGTGAACATTGAAGTCAACACTCGGAGGCGACAGGCTGTTTCATGCTAGATGCAATCATCATGCCGCCTGATGATTGCGTCTAGCATGAAACAGCCTATCGCCTCCGAGTGTTGACTTCAATGTTCACTTTTATATTTACATACACTCCATCTCTGACACCGACCACTTTATCCCATAAATATAGCATACCTTAAAACTATATTTCTTCATTTTTATATATATATATATATATATATATGTGTGTGTAATTTAGCAGCAACTTTTCTTTTAAACATGTTGTGTTGAATGTCAAAGACAACATAGTCCTGCAACAAGATATTCTTTGTAATCCCTGGTGTTGGTATCATATAAAGCTGCAGGATCATGTAGTTTAAAATATGTGCAATTTCGTATATATATATATATATATATATATATATATATATATATATATATATATATACATACACACACTTTTCTTAAATCTATATAATATAAGCAATAATAAAAAAAACTGACATGTTTCAGGAAATCAAATCCCAATGAAGAAAAAATATTTGAGCCTCCAAGAAGGATAATGTTTTATAACTGGATTTCCTTCGCCTGCATCAAAAGCAGCAGTGACTTAATCTTTCATTTTATTTCTCTATTCATCTATTTATTCATTGAGTCTTGGGTGAAAGAACTTGCATTGAACCTTTTGCCTTGATCATTGTACCAAACACCTACACGATCAAATATTTGATCTGCTTCCCTACACATGGCAACCTTAAACAAGTTTCTCTGCTAGTTCTGTTCAGTGCTTTTGGCTGTTCATGACCAATCAATTTTTTCATGCTCAGGCAGCCTGACAACCTTTTTTATTTCTTTGACCCTTATGCCTGGCAGATAATTCCATTTTATTTTTTGGGTGATTTTTTTTTTTTTTTTTCCTTTGAATCAGTCATTGACATCACTTTGAATAAGCCAGCAAGTGCCATATTAGAGAGAGTTGTTGTTAGGCAAGTTTCTTAAACCTTTTTTTGGTGGCATTTTTTCTTTTTTTATGTTAATTTCAGTCAGAATATTTGACATGAGTGAAGAGTTTCAGGATTGTAGTAGTTATTTTAACCAATTGGCTACTACAGATTTTACAAGTTAATTAATGTAATGGAATAAACCTGTCACCCCCACGAGTAACTAATCTATAGGTAGTAACTACCTATAAGTATCTGTAAGTCAACGTACTACAGAGACTAGCTGCGACCTGTTCCAGCTAGACCCCTGACAAAGCTCCGCCGAAGGGTAGAGTCTCGTTCAGGGAGGTAGACTGACACCCTGAACCCATTTATATACGTTCGAATAGGGAATATTTTTGGCCAAGCCTACATGCTCGAAAAACCCATGTTAAACCAGTCCTTGTGCCACATGTAACCCTTGTGAGGGGGGTAAATATACTAGCTGCGACCTGTTCCAGCTAGACAGTCGAACTCTCTGCCTTCGGACAGAGAGGAACTCGGACGAGGCTCCACCGAAGGGAAGTCTCATTCGGGGAGGTAGACTGACCCTGAACCCGTTTATACGTGTTTGAATAGGGAATATTTTTGGCCGAGCTTACGAGCTCAGAGATCCTACGTTAAACACGGCCTTGTGCCACATGTAAACCTCATGGGTGGGTAGCTAAATATACTAGCCGGGATCTGTTACTCAGCTCTTAGTTGTTGTCAAACTCTCTGCCTTTGGGCAGAGAGGAACCCGGATGTGGCTCTGCTGGAGGGCAGAGTCTTGTTCGGGGAGGTAGACCAACCCAATCCCATTTATGCAGGTTCTACGGGGATTTTTTGGCTGAGCCTATAGGCTCGGAAGACCCACGTTAAACTTGGCCTTGTGCCACATCTACCCTCGTTGGTGGTGGTGGGGGGGCTAGTAAATATTGACTAACTGGGATCTGTTACTCAGCTCTTAGCTGTTGTCAAACTCTCGGGCAAAGAGGAACTTGGATGAGGCTATGCCGAAAGGCACTCTCATCCGGGGAGGTAGACAGACCCAAACTGATTTATGCAGGGTTTACAGGGAATTTTTGGCTGAGCCTACAGGCTCGGATTGCTCCACATTAAATTCGGCCTTGTGCCACATCCTACTCCATGGGGAGGTTGGTAAATATTACTAGCTGGGATCTGTTGAGTACAACTCAGACTTAGGTGAGAACTACTGACCTTCCAATAGTAGCACTCACAACTGGATTGACTTGTGACAACCTTGTGCATAACTTACCTTTATTCTTATTGTGCTGGTTTTTTACAATAAACCTTTACTTATTTTATCCACCTTGTTTTTCGAGTATATATTCCTATTTGCATGGAATATAACATTAAAATATGTGTAGTCCTTTCAGAGTACAAAGTCTTTCCATGCAATTTTGTAAATTTTGCATATGATATTTTGGATATTCTTAATTTTTGAGTGTTTGTAGTTCAAATAAGCAACAAGGAAGTCTTGAAGAAAATGGCGACAGAAAGTACATTTCCACTCAGAATCAGGAAGAGACAGCTGAAATTCCTTGGACACATAATGAGGAAGGAGGGCTTGGAAATTTTGTATACAAGTGTTTATCCAGTATTTGAAATTTTGGCTTTTATTTTGATTTCAATTTCTTCTATGGGTTGTGTCCCTTCAGGACATAGGCAATCACATAGGAGAAGGAAGTGAAGTTGAAATCAATGGATTCCAAGAAAGAGGATAGGGAAATAGTGAGAAGAGCAAAGTATGAAAAAGATAGCAAGAGATGGGGGAAGAGAGAGATGCAAGAGAGTAATAGAGGAAAAGAGATACAAACGAGAAGGGAGAAGAGAGATGCTAGAGAGAAACAGAAGGAAAGAGAGATGCAAGAGAGAAAGGGAGGAAAAGATATTCAAATGAGAATGAAGAAGAGATGCAAGTGGGAAATAGAAGAAATGAGAGATACAAACGAGAAGGAAGAAGAGAGATGCTAGAGAGAAATAGAAGGAAAGAGAGATGCAAGAGAGAAAGGGAGGAAAAGATATTCAAATGAGAAAGAAGAAGAGATGCAAGTGGGAAATAGAAGAAATGAGAGATACAAACGAGAAGGAAGAAGAGAGATGCTAGAGAGAAATAGAAGGAAAGAGAGATGCAAGAGAGAAAGGGAGGAAAAGATATTCAAATGAGAAAGAAGAAGAGATGCAAGTGGGAAATAGAAGAAATGAGAGATACAAACGAGAAGGAAGAAGAGAGATGCTAGAGAGAAATAGAAGGAAAGAGAGATGCAAGAGAGAAAGGGAGGAAAAGATATTCAAATGAGAAAGAAGAAGAGATGCAAGTGGGAAATAGAAGAAATGAGAGATACAAACGAGAAGGAAGAAGAGAGATGCTAGAGAGAAATAGAAGGAAAGAGAGATGCAAGAGAGAAAGGGAGGAAAAGATATTCAAATGAGAAAGAAGAAGAGATGCAAGTGGGAAATAGAAGAAATGAGAGATACAAACGAGAAGGAAGAAGAGAGATGCTAGAGAGAAATAGAAGGAAAGAGAGATGCAAGAGAGAAAGGGAGGAAAAGATATTCAAATGAGAAAGAAGAAGAGATGCAAGTGGGAAATAGAAGAAATGAGAGATACAAACGAGAAGGAAGAAGAGAGATGCTAGAGAGAAACAGAAGGAAAGAGAGATGCAAGAGAGAAAGGGAGGAAAAGATATTCAAATGAGAAAGAAGAAGAGATGCAAGTGGGAAATAGAAGAAATGAGAGATACAAACGAGAAGGAAGAAGAGAGATGCTAGAGAGAAATAGAAGGAAAGAGAGATGCAAGAGAGAAAGGGAGGAAAAGATATTCAAATGAGAAAGAAGAAGAGATGCAAGTGGGAAATAGAAGAAATGAGAGATACAAAAGAGAAGGAAGAGAGATGCTAGAGAGAAATAGAAGGAAAGAGAGATGCAAGAGAGAAAGGGAGGAAAAGATATTCAAATGAGAAAGAAGAAGAGATGCAAGTGGGAAATAGAAGAAATGAGAGATACAAACGAGAAGGAAGAAGAGAGATGCTAGAGAGAAATAGAAGGAAAGAGAGATGCAAGAGAGAAAGGGAGGAAAAGATATTCAAATGAGAAAGAAGAAGAGATGCAAGTGGGAAATAGAAGAAATGAGAGATACAAACGAGAAGGAAGAAGAGAGATGCTAGAGAGAAATAGAAGGAAAGAGAGATGCAAGAGAGAAATAGAGGAAAAGAGATACAAACGAGAAGGGAGAAGAGAGATGCTAGAGAGAAACAGAAGGAAAGAGAGATGCAAGAGAGAAAGGGAGGAAAAGATATTCAAATGAGAAAGAAGAAGAGATGCAAGTGGGAAATAGAAGAAATGAGAGATACAAACGAGAAGGAAGAAGAGAGATGCTAGAGAGAAACAGAAGGAAAGAGAGATGCAAGAGAGAAAGGGAGGAAAAGATATTCAAATGAGAATGAAGAAGAGATGCAAGTGGGAAATAGAAGAAATGAGAGATACAAACGAGAAGGAAGAAGAGAGATGCTAGAGAGAAATAGAAGGAAAGAGAGATGCAAGAGAGAAAGGGAGGAAAAGATATTCAAATGAGAAAGAAGAAGAGATGCAAGTGGGAAATAGAAGAAATGAGAGATACAAACGAGAAGGAAGAAGAGAGATGCTAGAGAGAAATAGAAGGAAAGAGAGATGCAAGAGAGAAAGGGAGGAAAAGATATTCAAATGAGAAAGAAGAAGAGATGCAAGTGGGAAATAGAAGAAATGAGAGATACAAACGAGAAGGAAGAAGAGAGATGCTAGAGAGAAATAGAAGGAAAGAGAGATGCAAGAGAGAAATAGAGGAAAAGAGATACAAACGAGAAGGGAGAAGAGAGATGCTAGAGAGAAACAGAAGGAAAGAGAGATGCAAGAGAGAAAGGGAGGAAAAGATATTCAAATGAGAAAGAAGAAGAGATGCAAGTGGGAAATAGAAGAAATGAGAGATACAAACGAGAAGGAAGAAGAGAGATGCTAGAGAGAAATGGAAGGAAAGAGAGATGCAAGAGAGAAAGGGAGGAAAAGATATTCAAATGAGAAAGAAGAAGAGATGCAAGTGGGAAATAGAAGAAATGGGAGATACAAACGAGAAGGAAGAAGAGAGATGCTAGAGAGAAATAGAAGGAAAGAGAGATGCAAGAGAGAAAGGGAGGAAAAGATATTCAAATGAGAAAGAAGAAGAGATGCAAGTGGGAAATAGAAGAAATGAGAGATACAAACGAGAAGGGAGAAGAGAGATGCTAGAGAGAAATAGAAGGAAAGAGAGATGCAAGAGAGAAAGGGAGGAAAAGATATTCAAATGAGAAAGAAGAAGAGATGCAAGTGGGAAATAGAAGAAATGAGAGATACAAACGAGAAGGGAGAAGAGAGATGCTAGAGAGAAACAGAAGGAAAGAGAGATGCAAGAGAGAAAGGGAGGAAAAGATATTCAAATGAGAAAGAAGAAGAGATGCAAGTGGGAAATAGAAGAAATGAGAGATACAAACGAGAAGGAAGAAGAGAGATGCTAGAGAGAAATAGAAGGAAAGAGAGATGCAAGAGAGAAAGGGAGGAAAAGATATACAAACGAGAAGGAAGAGGAGAGATGCTAGAGAGAAATAGAAGGAAAGAGAGATGCAAGAGAGAAAGGGAGGAAAAGATATTCAAATGAGAAAGAAGAAGAGATGCAAGTGGGAAATAGAAGAAATGAGAGATACAAACGAGAAGGAAGAAGAGAGATGCTAGAGAGAAATGGAAGGAAAGAGAGATGCAAGAGAGAAAGGGAGGAAAAGATATTCAAATGAGAAAGAAGAAGAGATGCAAGTGGGAAATAGAAGAAATGAGAGATACAAACGAGAAGGAAGAAGAGAGATGCTAGAGAGAAATAGAAGGAAAGAGAGATGCAAGAGAGAAAGGGAGGAAAAGATATTCAAATGAGAAAGAAGAAGAGATGCAAGTGGGAAATAGAAGAAATGAGAGATACAAACGAGAAGGAAGAAGAGAGATGCTAGAGAGAAATAGAAGGAAAGAGAGATGCAAGAGAGAAAGGGAGGAAAAGATATTCAAATGAGAAAGAAGAAGAGATGCAAGTGGGAAATAGAAGAAATGAGAGATACAAACGAGAAGGAAGAAGAGAGATGCTAGAGAGAAATAGAAGGAAAGAGAGATGCAAGTGGGAAATAGAAGAAATGAGAGATACAAACGAGAAGGAAGAAGAGAGATGCTAGAGAGAAATAGAAGGAAAGAGAGATGCAAGAGAGAAAGGGAGGAAAAGATATTCAAATGAGAAAGAAGAAGAGATGCAAGTGGGAAATAGAAGAAATGAGAGATACAAACGAGAAGGAAGAAGAGAGATGCTAGAGAGAAATAGAAGGAAAGAGAGATGCAAGAGAGAAAGGGAGGAAAAGATATTCAAATGAGAAAGAAGAAGAGATGCAAGTGGGAAATAGAAGAAATGAGAGATACAAACGAGAAGGAAGAAGAGAGATGCTAGAGAGAAATAGAAGGAAAGAGAGATGCAAGAGAGAAAGGGAGGAAAAGATATTCAAATGAGAAAGAAGAAGAGATGCAAGTGGGAAATAGAAGAAATGAGAGATACAAACGAGAAGGAAGAAGAGAGATGCTAGAGAGAAATAGAAGGAAAGAGAGATGCAAGAGAGAAAGGGAGGAAAAGATATTCAAATGAGAAAGAAGAAGAGATGCAAGTGGGAAATAGAAGAAATGAGAGATACAAACGAGAAGGAAGAAGAGAGATGCTAGAGAGAAATAGAAGGAAAGAGAGATGCAAGAGAGAAAGGGAGGAAAAGATATTCAAATGAGAAAGAAGAAGAGATGCAAGTGGGAAATAGAAGAAATGAGAGATACAAACGAGAAGGAAGAAGAGAGATGCTAGAGAGAAATAGAAGGAAAGAGAGAATGCAAGAGAGAAAGGGAGGAAAAGATATTCAAATGAGAAAGAAGAAGAGATGCAAGTGGGAAATAGAAGAAATGAGAGATACAAACGAGAAGGAAGAAGAGAGATGCTAGAGAGAAATAGAAGGAAAGAGAG
>OZ038515.1:4777368-4794868 GCA_964036315.1 Acanthosepion esculentum | reverse complement strand
ACTGTGAAATTAATAATTAATTTTGTTTTTTATTTCTTTAAATATGTAATTCAAACCTTCATATAAAATGTGTTTATCATAGCTGAATTGGTAAAAGGATGTTTCAGCTATAGAAATGGTTTTCCTGATATAAAAAGGGGATAGCAGTTAAATCCCTGTTGGAAGCAGAGTCTTTCTTTAATAGGACTTCTCAATCTAGGCTGATTGTTATTCCTTTCACTGTTTAAGAAAATGAAAAAAAACAGGGATTTACTCTATTTCTTCTATGTGCCGTGTCCTTTCAGGACATAGGTGATCATGGCTCTCCACAATTTTCTGTCCTTTGTATCTCTTAATAACTTTTGCCATCTCTCCCAAATCTTACTGTGCAACCAATCTTTCAAGTTTACCAGCTAGACTGTGTATTGCTTTCCTCTGTTTCTCTTATCTTTAATCATTCCTGTGAGTATCAAATTTTGCAAGCCCTCTATCCTCATTATGTGGTCTAGAAATTTCAACTTTTCTCTTCCTGATATGTGTTTTTTATTTATTTATATTTTTTAAATGTTTCAACCCAAGAATAGTGTGAAGCCACTAGCACACAAGGGGTTACAGAGAGTTGGAGCGAGAGCAAATAGGAGTGATAGAGGAAAGGATGAAGAGAAGTATATATGTATAAATTATATATATATATATATATATATATATATGTATAAATTATATATATATATATATATATGTATAAATTATATATATATATATATATATGTATAAATTATATATATACATATATATATGTATAAATTATATATATACATATATATATGTATAAATTATATATATATATATATATATATATATGTATAAATTATATATATATATATATATATATATGTATAAATTATATATATATATATATATATATATATATATGTATAAATTATATATATATATATATATGTATAAATTATATATATATATATATGTATAAATTATATATATATATATATGTATAAATTATATATATATATATATATGTATAAATTATATATATATATATATATATGTATAAATTATATATATATATATATATGTATAAATTATATATATATATATATATGTATAAATTATATATATATATATATATGTATAAATTATATATATATATATATATATATATATGTATAAATTATATATATATATGTATAAATTATATATATATATGTATAAATTATATATATATATATATATATATATATATATATATGTGTACAAAATGTATAATAATATATATATATATATATATATATATATATATATATATATATATATATATATATGTACAAAATGTATAATAATATATATATATATACTATACATTATTTTTCATAAAGTTACTCTCAGCCCAACGTATTTTGGATTCCTGTAACACCAGAGGAAAATAAGATATGGTTCACTTATTTTATGATCATGCTTCTGCAAAAGGCAAGTTTTCACTGTAAAAATGAGATCTTTCATATTCACGAGGCTTGCTTATTAAATGAAACGGACAAGCCAGTTTTGTATACACAGGAAACAGATTTTAATCAAATTAGAATTTTCATGACACCAAGCATAAATATTAGAACAGTCCTCTTGCAAATATTTATATATATGTATGTATGTATCATATTTCCTATCATATAAGGTGCAGTGTTTTTTTTCTTTTCTAAAAAAAAAAGACCTCTCCAAACCCAAACATCACCCCTAATCTTGTATCCTACTGGTTTGGTGACTACTACTAGAGGAACAGCTAATCTGGTACTTGTTTGACGCGCTCTTCTAATGTCGGCAGAGTGAAGTATATATGTTTACAAATTATGCAAAACTACAGTATTTACATTAGACGGACTATTGTCCTCATCTTTGTCACAACGTTTCGGCCGTTGTACGCTCCGGCCTTCTTCAGGTGGTTGGTATTTCGAACCGAACCCTTTATTTCGATCACTGGGGTAGACTGTTCTAGTTCCACGAGCCATGTTTGATGGATGTCAGTTATCAGTTATCTCCTGCTAATTTTCCCTCTGAAAGATCGCCACTGCCTGAACCGGGTATTGAACTCACACTCTTTGGGTCTGTCACTGGATCTAACCAACGCCTTTATCCACTGTGCCATGTGGAGAACTTTCAGAGGGAAAATTAGCAGGAGATAACTGATATCAATCAAACATGGCATGTGGAACTAGAACAGTCTACCCCAGTGATCGAAATAAAGGGTTCGGTTCGAAATTCCAACCACCTGAAGAAGGCCGGAGCGTACAACGGCCGAAACGTTGTGACAAAAATGGCGACAAAGATGAGGACAATAGTCCGACTAATGTAAATACTGTACATAATACCTCATCTCAGAAATATAGACAGCATCTGCTCACATCAAAATATCTTCTTTTAGACTTGATTACTGCAGCTTAAAATTTTGGCATTTGTTGCAAAAGTTGCTCAAAGTATAAGTTTGATAATTGATTCCATTCTTTTTTCAGTGACTCTAAGAGCTCTTTTACATTTTTTCTCACTCTTCTGTCAAGTTCATCCCATGCTAATTCTGGTGGGGGAGGGGTGCTTCAATATTTTGAACTCCAATATATATATATATATATATATATATATATATATGTATATATATATATAGCATAATGAGAGGCCACGTATACTTTCTTTATGTATATAATATCTGGATAAAATGAATGAAACAAAATTGGGTGTTTTTTTTATGAAAGTATTTATTTCTGTGTTTTTGTATATATTTATTTATTTAATATTTCAGACCACCTAGGTCTTTCCTCAGAAATCAAATTAGAAACTGTGTTTGTGTGTTTGTTTACAGCGTTTGTTTACAGCATTTGTCGTGAAGCGTGCGCATGTCACGTGATGTGCAATGCAACTTTGTTTGAATTTTTGGCGGAAGACTGATGATAGTGTCTTAAATGTTGTTTAAAAGGTTTTTTGACCATAACTCAAGAAATATTTCTTAAAATATTTTTAACTGTTAAAATATTTATGTAGATTTAAAATATTCATGTGTTTGTTTACCCCTAGTTTATGTGTCTAATTTTAGAATTTAGTATTTTTCTTTTTTTCTTCTTCGTATGTGTGTTGTACTTAAATTACTGTGTTTGTGTGTTTGTTTTTAGACTTGGACGACACGTGGTGTGGAACGCGATTGTGTTTGATTCTTTAACGGACATCTGGTGTTTTGGTTATTGTTTAAAAAGGATTTTTTACCATATCTAAAGAAATTTTTTTAAGAAATATTTTAACTATTGAAATATTTATACTGATTTAGAATACCCAAGTCTTTGTTTAACCCTAGTTTATATGTGTTTAATTTTAAAATCCAGTATTTCTCTTTTTTTCTTCGTATGTATGTCGTGCTAAAATTTGAGTCTATCAATATACATTTGCAATTATCTATCGAATGTCGTGGTCGATTAAAGTGTTCTGCTACTGGGGAATATGGATTATTTTGTCGTATGTCTTGTTTATGGTTGTTGAAACGAAGCCTAAAGTTAGTTCCAGATTCGCCAATATATCCACTATTAGGACATATTATTGCTATCACAAGTGAGGCGGGGTGGATGTATTGTGATTTTGGAGTTGGGTGCGAGATATTATATATATATATATATATATATATTTTTAAACATAAAATATAAACTTTGTAATTCTGTTTCAGCTTTTATAATATTTTCCAGTCTGTTTGAATGCATCCTGTATACTCTATGATTTCGGAATATGTTCCTGCTTGGACTCTCCTTTATTGCTAACCTGTCTTTCCAGTTCTGTTCTCTTTACACAGATGTCTACAGAGTTCAGTCCTAATTGTATTTAGATAAGTCCACAAGAATGGCTGTTCATCACCTTCTGTTTGCATACATATCGAAAGTGAGCTTTGCGCAAATACTCGACCTGACTGTACAGGTTTGCTTTTTGTTTGAGTCGATTGCTTCTTCATTGCTATCTCAAAGATATTACTTTAGAGAATAATCTTGCTTCTAATATCACAAATTGGATATATGTTTCAGAGCAGAGGCTTTTAAAACCCTGTTGTCCTATGACATGATTATTTGTTTCTATTTGGACATTTTAATGAGGAAGTCCCTATTGAACAAAGATTATTGGACCTTAAGGAACTCTCCTGGACTATGACACACTCCCTGCATGCCATGAGGAAACAAAGGTGGCCTATTTAAGTCTCTATGAGTAATCTGCAAAAGGCATGGTGGACTAATGGATAGCGGCTCGGATTGAGGAATCGGAGAGCCGAGTTCAAATTCAGGTCAAATCCATTACATTCACTTACATGCTAATACCCTTGGGAAAGGTATGAAACCTTATCTTCTCCCACCAGCTATGGGTAAATAGCAAGACAGACTGGGTTCTATAGCCTTGGATGGCAACTGGACTATTGCAGAAAGAAATGACAACCTACTGAGGGAAAAAATCTGCCTCGTCAGTCATGTATGAAAAGATACATGATCGCCTAAGCGTGTATCACTCATGGCACATGACTGACTGATTGAAAGCTTCTTAAATTGTAATAATTGTCAACTATTTTCATCACAGAAATAGTGAATTTTTCTTTTTAAGATTCCAAACAATAATACTAAATAATTAATGACACATTAATTAATTAAACTTTCTTTTGATTTGTACTTTAGGAAAAAAGAAGCGGTTATTTCTTTCGTTAATTAGTAGATGCATATTTTAATGTACAAGTCATTGTTAGACTCACACATAGTATTCTGAGTAAACCATTATGTTAGTGTAACTAGCTAATCTCTGTTGCTGAATGTTGCACAGGCACATTTATTTTTATCCACCTCTTACAAAGCTTAACTTATTGTTTTATTGCAACTATGCTGAGCAGACCTTAGTTAAAGTTTCTGGGTGATAGTAGATAATTTCTCATGATCATCATTTTGAACAAGGCCAGTACGCTCAAACCCTCAGTCACAATGACTTGTGCATTTGTGCTAGGACATTTCTTGATGGCTCCTGAACAGTTCCATCTAACCAACAGTGTAGGATCATCTCCTTACATGGATATTATCAAGCTAAATTAATCGTGGTGAGATTGGAACCTTTGTCACATTGTTGGAATGCAAATAATCTAACCACTTGTCAATGCACCCATTACAAAAATTTTGCCTAACATGACCTTATTTAGTCAATAATGCTTACAATGATTCCTGAATGACGGTTCTATTCTGCCTTACTTTTTATGTGCTCATATTGGCAAATCAATCTATAGCAAAATCATTTTGAAATCATTAGCAAATCAATTCTATAGTAAAATTATTTTGAAATCATTGGCAAATCAATTCTATAGTAAAATCATTATCGAAATCATTGGCAAATCAAATTCTATAGTAAAATCATTATCGAAATCATTGGCAAATCAATTCTATAGCAAAATCATTATCGAAATCATTGGCAAATCAATTCTATAGTAAAATCATTGGCAAATCAATACTATAGTAAAATCATTTTGAAATCATTGGCAAATCAATTCTATAGCAAAATCATTTCAAAATCATTGGCAAATAAAAATCGATAGTAAAATGAATTCGAAATCATTGGCAAATCAAAATCTATAGTAAAATGATTTCGAAATCATTGGCAAATCAATCTATAGAAAATATTTTCTAAATCACTGGCAAATCAATCCTATAGTAAAATCATTTCCAAATTTATTCTTAGTAAAATCATTTTGAAATCATTGGCAAATCAATGCTATAGTAAAATAATTTCGAAATCATTGGCAAATCAATTCTATAGTATAATCATTTCTAAATCGTTGGCAAATCAATTCTATAGTAAAATCATTTTGAAATCATTGGCAAATCAATTCTGCATTAAAATGATTTTGAAATCATTGGCAAATCAATACTATAGTAAAATAATTTCGAAATCATTGGCAAATCAATTCTATAGTATAATCATTTCTAAATCGTTGGCAAATCAATCCTATAGTAAAATCATTATCGAAATCATTGGCAAATCAAATTCTATAGTAAAATCATTGGCAAATCAATACTATAGTAAAATCATTTTGAAATCATTGGCAAATCAATTCTATAGCAAAATCATTGGCAAATCAAAATCGATAGTAAAATGAATTCGAAATCATTGGCAAATCAAAATCTATAGTAAAATGATTTCGAAATCATTGGCAAATCAATCTATAGAAAATATTTTCTAAATCACTGGCAAATCAATCCTATACTAAAATCATTTCCAAATTTATTCTTAGTAAAATCATTTTGAAATCATTGGCAAATCAATGCTATAGTAAAATAATTTCGAAATCATTGGCAAATCAATTCTATAGTATAATCATTTCTAAATCGTTGGCAAATCAATTCTATAGTAAAATCATTTTGAAATCATTGGCAAATCAATTCTGCATTAAAATGATTTTGAAATCATTGGCAAATCAATACTATAGTAAAATAATTTCGAAATCATTGGCAAATCAATTCTATAGTATAATCATTTCTAAATCGTTGGCAAATCAATCCTATAGTAAAATCATTTTGAAATCATTAGCAAATCAATTCTGCAGTAAAATGATTTTGAAATCATTGGCAAATCAATACTATAGTAAAATAATTTCGAAATCATTGGCAAATCAATTCTATAGTATAATCATTTCTAAATCGTTGGCAAATCAATTCTATAGTAAAATCATTTTGAAATCATTGGCAAATCAATTCTGCAGTAAAATGATTTTGAAATCATTGGCAAATCAATACTATAGTAAAATAATTTCGAAATCATTGGCAAATCAATTCTATAGTATAATCATTTCTAAATCGTTGGCAAATCAATCCTATAGTAAAATCATTATCGAAATCATTGGCAAATCAAATTCTATAGTAAAATCATTGGCAAATCAATACTATAGTAAAATCATTTTGAAATCATTGGCAAATCAATTCTATAGCAAAATCATTTCAAAATCATTGGCAAATCAAAATCGATAGTAAAATGAATTCGAAATCATTGGCAAATCAAAATCTATAGTAAAATGATTTCGAAATCATTGGCAAATCAATCTATAGGAAATATTTTCTAAATCACTGGCAAATCAATCCTATAGTAAAATCATTTCCAAATTTATTCTTAGTAAAATCATTTTGAAATCATTGGCAAATCAATGCTATAGTAAAATAATTTCGAAATCATTGGCAAATCAATTCTATAGTATAATCATTTCTAAATCGTTGGCAAATCAATTCTATAGTAAAATCATTTTGAAATCATTGGCAAATCAATTCTGCATTAAAATGATTTTGAAATCATTGGCAAATCAATACTATAGTAAAATAATTTCGAAATCATTGGCAAATCAATTCTATAGTATAATCATTTCTAAATCGTTGGCAAATCAATCCTATAGTAAAATCATTTTGAAATCATTAGCAAATCAATTCTGCAGTAAAATGATTTTGAAATCATTGGCAAATCAATACTATAGTAAAATCATTTCGAAATCATTGGCAAATCAAAATCTATAGTAAAATCATTTTGAAATCATTGGCAAATCAATTCTGTAGTAAAATGATTCTGAAATCATTGGCAAATCAATCTATAGAAAATATTTTCCAAATCACTGGCAAATCAAATCTATAGTAAAATCATTTCGAAATTAATTCTATAGTAAAATAAATTCAAAATCATTGGCAAATCCATACTATAGTAAAATCATTTCCAATGCACATACATAATATATATACTATCAGTCATGCTTGAATTCCTCATCACTGAAAATCATTTTGTTTTTGATTTACAATACATTCTTAAAGTAAAATTATTCTACTTTAAATTTACATAAATTCTTATTAAAATAATGATGAAGAATGAAACAATCTTTTTTATGTGCCATATCCCTTCAGGATGTAGGCTATCACGGCTCTCCACAACTTTCTGCTCCATGTAGCTCTTACTAAACTTTGCCTTTCTTTTATTTCCCGTAAGCCCTGTTCTGCCATCCATTTACTCAAGCTCACCATGTATGTTATGTGTTGTCTTCCTCTGTCTCTCTTGCCTTCCGTCTTATGAGTATCATATTTTCTAAGCCATCCTTCCTCCTCATATGCCCCAGAAACCTCAACTGTCTCTCCCTGATGTCAAGAATTAGTTTTCTTTTTGTTTCTATTTCCTCCACATCTTTGTCTTGGCTGACATCAACAAGATTGTCAGCATCTTTCTGTAGAACCACAGTTCTATTGCTTCAAGTCTCCTCTTCATCTTTGAGGACATTGTCCAGCACTCACTGTCATATAGTAGGACAGATATCAGTCAGTTATGTGACATGTGTGTTACATGTTTAGGCAATTGTGTATCTATTCGATACATGACTGACGAGGCAGATTTTTTCCCACGATAGGTTGCTTTTCTTTCTGCAGTAGACCAGTTAGCATCCAAGGCTATAGAACCCAGTCTGTCCTGCTATTTACCCATAGCTGGGGGGGAAAAGTAAAGGATTCATACCTGTCCCAAGGATATTAGCATGTAAGTGAATGTAATGGATTAGACTGGAATTCGAACTTGGCTCTCCAATTCCTCAATCTGAGCCGCTAACTATTACTCTCCCGACAGATATCGCATAACAATAATAATGAATAGTGTATAGAGCTAATGTTGTGTTAAAAAGCTACAATAATGGTAATAGTAATATTAGCTGTTTCCTTATAAGGAAACATTTGGCATTCATTGACAGAGCAGCCAGTACTGCTTTCAGCTGAACTTTTATAAAATCTTTCTCTTAAAACAATTATTCAGGAAAATAGGTTTCTCAAGTCCATAAGATGTTATCGCTCTTTCCAGTTTTGATGGGGGTTTCCTTCGTAACCTTTTATTTAAAGTAGTGTGGAATGTCAGCATCTTAATTATGTCATTATTTTCTCTTTAAGTTACGTATCCATTTTAGTCCTCAAGTAATATGGTTTCTCTTATTTAGTACAGTTCTTTGTGAATCTGTAGCGCCAGTGCACAATGTTCATTGTCATTGCCGGGGAGGGGTTCACTTGCTCAAAGCCTTTTTTAACCATTGATTTTCGAAAATAGCTGTATGCATCTGACAGTCTAGATATTTCTGAACAGTTTTAGTGCCATGTATGACATCCATATGAAAGTCTTGATCTGACAAGACTAAGAACATTAGTAGAGATTTTGTCCTGAAGTAATTTGCGGTGTTGGGTGAAGCTACTCCTGGGACAGCCTTGTCTGTGCTCATTTTCCTTTTCTCCTGTATTAAATTTGTTATAATGGATCCATACCCAAGGTATTTGAAATGTTTAGTATTTACTAATTCTATATCCTGAATTTTTATGATGGACTCAGAGTAGGTACCATCACTACTTTCATTCCAATTCCAGATCATTGTTTCTGTTTTGGTAAGGTTTGTCTCGAGTCCTATTTCTTAGAAAACTAGAGAGAGGCTGTTTTCACATTTATGATGGATTCCGGGTAGGTGCCGTCACTGCTTTCATTCCAATTCCAGATCATTGTTTCTGTTTTGGAAAGGTTTATCTCAAGTCCTATTTCTTAGAAAACTAGAGAGAGGATGTTTTCACTTTTATGATGGATTCCGGGTAGGTGCCGTCACTGCTTTCATTGCAATTCCAGATCATTGTTTCTGTTTTGGTAAGGTTTGTCTCGAGTTCTATTTCTTAGAAAACTAGAGAGAGGATGTTTTCTCTTTTATGATGGATTCCGGGTGGGTGCCTTCACTGCTTTCATTCCAATTCCAGATCATTGTTTCTGTTTTGGTAAGGTTTGTCTCGAGTCCTATTTCTTAGAAAACTAGAGAGAGGATGTTTTCACATTTATGATGGATTCTGGGTGGGTGCCGTCACTGCTTTCATTGCAATTCCAGATCATTGTTTCTGTTTTGGAAAGGTTTGTCTCGAGTCCTATTTCTTAGAAAACTAGAGAGAGGATGTTTTCACTTTTATGATGGATTCCGGGTAGGTGCCGTCACTGCTTTCATTGCAATTCCAGATCATAGTTTCTGTTTTGGTAAGGTTTGTCTTGAGTCTTATTTCTTAGAACATTTGTATTCGTAATTTTTCTTTTTTTTTTTTGACAAAATTTATAGATGCATATTATATATAGGAATAGATATATTTCTTAATTTTTGGATCATTTGTTGGGGTGCATACTATTTATGGGTGGGGGATTATTTTTGAGAAATTACGGTATGTATCGGGTGTAACAGCAAAATTGCCCAGTTGTTAAATTAAGCTTTGAACTGTGTTTGTAGTTCTGGCCGTCTTCCCAAGCTTAAGTGCCATCGTGTCGCTGGCTGGATATTTGACTAGATCCAATTGTTCTTAACAAATCGTGTAATGAAAGTCATGTCGAATGACCATGCTGCTAGATCTTTTCTCATTAATGCAGACGTTCTTTATGGCTCTATCCTTGAACCTACATTATTTCTTATCTTCATCAATGACATCCTGTTACCAACATGGCATTTATGTTGATGACGCAACTATTCACTCCTGTCTTTAAGAGTAAGTCTGATGTATCTAAGCAAAACTGTCACCTGCTCTCGAAAATGCTTTCCAATCAGTTGTTAACCAGGGCAAGAAATGGCATGTAAATTTTAACGCCCTGCAAAGAAACTGCCGTCTTAATCACTATAGATAACCAATTTTACCTTCCATCAGCATGGCTGATATTAACCTCCAGGAGAGCAACCCACTGTACCTTCTTGTTACCACGTTTTATACTGATATGAAGTAGCATGATTACACTGCATCAATTGCTCAGTCTGCTGTTAGGAAAGTTGGTTTACTCTTTTATACCAGATAATTTTTCTTATCAGAATCCATCTTGCATATTTATAAACCTGCCATTCATCCACACATTGAATATTGCTGCAATATGTTGTCTACTGCACTTGCTATATATCTGGAGATCCTCAAAAATATCTAAAGATGTATCTGCAATATTATCGGTCCTGACCTGGCATCTCAACTTTAGGTACTTTCCCACCACGATGACATGACTTCCCACTGTCTTTTTTTTGTAAATATTTACATGTCTTTCGTCCTTGGCACTTTAAGTACATGTATTTAAGTGAACCACTAGATTGGCAATTACGTCTCGTCGTTTTACTGTTGAACTAGTTAGATGCAACTGTAAGTTCTATTCTAATAGTTTCTTTTCTTGCACTTCTTGTCTGCGGAACTCTCTTCTGGTTTCTTGGTTCCCTGCTAGCTACGACCTTTGAAAATTTAAATGCAATGTCAATCGTCATTTTCTGTCTTCCTAGAAGCCGTTCTTTTATTGTCCTTTTCCTTTCTAGGGTCTTTTTATTCACTTTTAGTCTCAGTCATTCTTGGTGTTTTTGTGGCATTATCATTTACCTTAGGTTGAAATGATTAAAAAAAATGAATTAAAAAGTGATAGTTCTTTCAGATGTAAAAGGAGAATTTTGAATTTTGTATTTAAAGGTGCATCAAACCCAAATAATGATGCTTACAAAAGACCCCATGAATTCATAAAAAGAAAAAAATATATTAACAAATTTACTAAAGTGTGATTGAAAGTGTTAAATTAAGTGAATATTGTGGATTTATTCTCCAATAAATTCAGTTATGTGTGCTTTTATGTAGTTTCTTTTGAAACTCGTTTATATATCGGCTTTTTATTCTGGGTGGTTTACATCAGAAGCAATAAATGTCTTGTTACTTCTGGTTGACACTGCATGAAAAGAATCAATAGCATGATTAATCAATAGAAAGCACAAATGATTCAATAGATATTTCAATGTCTGTTCATATCATCATCAGGATTTTGCGTTGGAAATGAAGTGGGAAGGACAGATGACCTTTAAATTCAAAATATCACCCTTAAAAATTTGGGCTTGTCTCGTACTACATTTCGAAAACAGAAATCTTATATTCTAAGTGATGTTTGTCAGTAGACTCGGTGCGATAACCAGTAACATGCATGAAAAGATTCACATTACCAAATAATTTGATAATAGTAATAAAACTACTTCTACCTTATATATTCCTGGCATAACTTCGTAATAAATTACCTATTCAAAGAATAATTCCATATCAATGAAATCAGCTTGTATCCATGCGAGCTCAGCTGAGAAAATATAAACATTGAGTTATGATTGCGTTCACAGCTATGAAATGTAATATTATCGGACATTATCATACTGTTATTTTGTGAGTGTCAATGAAGTACAAGTAAATGGCCATTAACACACCAGGCTGTTTGTAACTGCTTAGATATATTAAAAGAAGAAGAATCAGTATTTGCAAAAGGTCACATGATGAAACGTAAACAAAACAATGGTTACCCTTTTAGGGGACATGTGTAGGAAAAACATTATATAGAATAATTTGTTTTGTTATTTCATTTATTTTGAATTTCTATGGATACAGTAAGTAACAAGATTCCCAATAGCATCATCATTATATAACCAGTTAGCAGTCATCTTATACTCTAGGTATAGGATGAATTCATGAGAATTTGCTATATAAAAACTTGCAATTATAATTGTATGAGCTCAAAATTCAGAGAAAAATGGAGGTTGTCCAAAGCCATAACATTGCCAGGATCTGCAAAGATACTGAGCAAGATGCTGGAGATCTGAAATGATTTTTATACCAGTACAAAAAGTAAAATCAGTCCACCTGATCAGAAAAGCCTGAAATGATTTTTATACCAGTACAAAAAGAAAAATCAGTCCACCTGATCAGAAAAGCCTGAAATGATTTTTATACCAGTACAAAAAGTAAAATCAGTCCACCTGATCAGAAAAGCCTGAAATGATTTTTATACCAGTACAAAAAGAAAAATCAGTCCACCTGATCAGAAAAGCCTGAAATGATTTTTATACCAGTACAAAAAGAAAAATCAGTCCACCTGATCAGAAAAGCCTGAAATGATTTTTATACCAGTACAAAAAGAAAAATCATCCACCTGATCAGAAAAGCCTGAAATGATTTTTATACCAGTACAAAAAGTAAAATCAGTCCACCTGATCAGAAAAGCCTGAAATGATTTTTATACCAGTACAAAAAGTAAAATCAGTCCACCTGATCAGAAAAGCCTGAAATGATTTTTATACCGGTATAATAATAATTTTATACATGGGCTACATGGTACCTGTAGAACTCATAGAGTGATCACACGTAATATAAACCTGATTTTGCATAAAGTAACACCTGAAATAAATCAAAAACAACTTCACCTGTTCTGTGTTTATATGGTTGGAAATGTTTTGCTCTTCATATAAACATATGACTGACGTCATTGCTTTGTGTATATAAACAGTTATCATCCAAATGAGAGTGTTTGGGTAGTGTAATGTATATTTTGCAGAAAGTAGTATCAATCCAAATTCCTGCCCCAGCTGTTGTGGTCACTTTATTTTTATCTGCTTTTTGTCTTTATCATTGTTTGTATTTTTATTGTATATTATTTACTTTGTGAGATTTTTTGCATGTTGGTATGCAAAGGACACAATATTCAAAGAACCCATTGCCCCTACCCTAAGTTGGAAATCAGAACTGTGTATTTTCTATAAATACCATAAGTCACATACCTTTGAAGACCTAATTTTGAAATACAGTAAATGGATATATAGTTTGGTCAATGGTATAACCAAGGCCAGCAGTATATACACTAACTTTACATTTCATGCATAATGTGACCCCCTTAAAATTGGCTTCAAAATTAGGACTTCAAAAGTCGCATGATAGGTGAGTATATAAGGTAATTTCATGGTAATTCACCTGAGAATATTTCTTCTAGGATAGCTAGACTTTATTAATTTAAGCATAGTAATAGATTGGCGATATGGTCTAATCATTTTTATAGTTGAAATGGCTAGATGTAACCAGAAGTGCTATACTAACAGTTTCTTCTATCGCACATCTTGCTTGTGGAACTTTCTTTTGGCTTCTTGCTTTTCGGTCAAGTTTGATCTTCAAAAGTTTAAATACAATGTCAAGTCTTATCTTCTGTCTTCTTAATTTTTTTCTTTTATTATCCTCAGTGTTTAATAATGATTTTTTTTCTCATATTCTTTCACACTCAGTAACCCTTTGTGTCTTAGTGGCTTTATTGCCTTGCTTATGGTAAAATGATTAAGAAAAAAGAATTAAGAAAAATATGATTTAAAGCTTTAACATTTTTGCACAGATTTTTGCTGGTCATATCTTTATGTGCCATGTACCCTCAGGCAATAGGTGGTCATGGCTCTCTACAACTTCCTGTCCTTTATAGCTCTTAATAAATTTTGTCTTTGTGTTATTTCTCCTAAATCCTGTTCCACCAGCTATTTATACAAGCTCACAAGTATGTCTATATTTCTGAGATGAGGTATTATGTACAGTATTTACATTAGTCGGACTATTGTCCTCATCTTTGTTGCCGTATTTGTCACAACATTTCGGCCATTGTACGCGCCGGCCTTCTTCAGGTGGCTGGAATTTTGAACTGAACCCTTTATTTTGATCACTGGGGTAGACTGTTATAGTTCCACATGCCATGTTTGATGGATGTCAGTTATCAGTTATCTCCAGCTAATTTTCCCTCTGAAAGTTCTCCACTGCCTTAACCGGGTATTGAACTCACACTCTTTGGGTCTGTCACTGAATCTAACCAACGCATTTATCCACTGTGCCATGTGTCCTTGAGAACCCCAGTGATCGAAATAAAGGGTTCAGTTCGAAATTCCAACCACCTGAAAAAGGCCGGAGCGTACAACGGCCGAAACGTTGTGACAAATATGGCGACAAAGATGAGGACAATAGTCCGACTAATGTAAATACTGCTCACAAGTATATTATGTGTTTTTGCCTGTCCCTCTTGCCTTTAATCTGTCCTATGAGTTTCAGATTTTCTAAGCCCTCTTTCCTCATTGTGACCAAGAAATTTCATTTGTCTCCTCTTGATGTTAAGTATAAGTTTCCCTTTTTTTTTCATTTTCTCTAAAACTTTGCTGTTGCTCACATATTCATCCCATGGTATCCTCAGCAACCTTCTGTAGAACCACATTTCTGTTGCTTCACGTCTCTTCATCTTTGATGAGATTGTCCAGCAGTCACTGTCATATAGGAGGATTGACATTATGTAGCAATTCAGTATTATTTTCTTTGTTTCTAACAACTTTTTCATGTTTCTGCTTAGCTTCTGGAAGCCATTTTCAATATCTCAGTGCACCTTTAGATTTCAGTAACACCCTTTTCTGTCCTCTATTAAAACACTTCCTAGGTATTTCAATTTTTATACTTTGGCATCTCAGATTCAGCATTATTTTCTTTGTTTCTAACAACTTTTTCATGTTTCTTAATACTCTGCTTAGCTTCTGGAAGCCATTTTCAATATCTCAGTGCACCTTTAGATTTCAGTAACACCCTTTTCTGTCCTCTATTAAAACACTTCCTAGGTATTTAAATTTTTATACTTTGGCATCTCAGATTCAGCATTATTTTCTTTGTTTCTAACAACTTTTTCATGTTTCTTAATACTCTGCTTAGCTTCTGGAAGCCATTTTCAATATCTCAGTGCAGATTTCAGTAACACCCTTTTATGTCCTCTATTAAAACACTTCCTAGGTATTTCAATTTTTATACTTTGGCATCTCAGATTTGCAATTTGCACTTTGGGCTCATCCTTTTGCTAACAACCATGTATTCTGTCTTCTTCTTGCAGTTCAGTTGATGTTTATTCCTTTCTTCTTGCTTCTCTTCACTACCTTCTGTAAGAGTTGTAGTTTTTTTTTTTTATGTCTGCTTAACCCTAGAACACTAACCATGGGTATATAGTACCCATCGCAAATTTTCCTATTTTTAACTACAATTTTCAGTACCTGATTTTCTTACCTAAATAATGTTTTTCAGTTCCTATTAATGTTAACTAAAAGTACAAATTTTGAAGTACCTGCATGTGAAATATTTCAAATAAAGATTTATATTTATATTTAATTGTTATGATGTTGGTTTGGGGTTTGTCGAGACAAACGACAAATAACACGTAACAATAAAAAGGGTTTTATTGGTTGGTAAAAGGTACAGTAATCGCCTGAGTAGTCTATAACTAGCTCAGCCAAGAACTTTCTCTCCCTGTCTCTCGACGTGCCACTATATAAAGTCTTTGCTAGCAGACAAGTTCATCTTCAAGAGGGATGGTAGGTTTCCGACACAACATTAATATTTTTTGATATTTTCAAAATCGGGTATGATATACCAATGGTTAGTAGTGGTGTAATTTTAATTGATGGTTAGTTTTCTAGGGTTAAGTTTCTGTCGCCAATAATGAATCCTGGTAGGACTTCTAATTCTCTCAGAATTGTTTGACTGTATAAGTTGAATAAATCTGGCATATATCACAAGTTACACTCCTATGTGTGTAATTTAAGGCAATTTTCTAAGCATAGCCTTGATGTGGCACAAGGCCGAAAGTATGGGACAACCATTCAAGATCGAACTCACTACTCGGTGGTAAATTTTTCTAATAAGACAAGTTTGCTAACCATTACACCATGCTCTATGTGTGTAATTTAAGATGGGGAAAATTTTGTTAGAAATGCTGGTAGTGGTGGGGGAGTTAATGAACAGCTCAAAAGAAAGTGGGCAATTTTTCTTCTACTGTTTTTATAGCAGCAGGGAGGCTCCTGCAATTATTTCCATGAACAAACATAGTAAATCTGTTAATTAGATATCAGTTTAAAATAAATCTAAGGGTGCAAACTAATTTGATATTCCACAAAAAGGGAAGATACTTGAAAATGTGATATGTCTGCAGGCTTCTACAACATCAACACGGCAGCCATTTCTGTTGTCAGCCACGACACAGTGGGACACTGAATCACAAACAGAGAAAATGTTTTTGAGAAAGAAAATCTACAGGTTAATCCAGATCATTAGGTATGATAAGATCGTTCTTTTGCACGCATTTTCCCAACTTTTGGGCTGTTGCACCTGTGCTAATTGCAAAACGAATGCCCATTTACTTTCTTTTTGACATGAAGAAACAAATCAGAAAATGTGTGAAAAACAAAAGAGAAATCTGTGTTAACCGGATATTTTCAGTCTACAAGAGGGTGCTAAAAAGTTCTCTACCAAAACAAGAATGGATTCAAAAAGAATTCCTGATATTTGAACACTTAAAACATTTCATGGATGAGGTCAAGCCATGGATTTTCAGCACTTTCCTATTAAACACAGACACATATATGAGCAGAATTTTAAGAATATTATATATATATATATATATATATATATTCAAAGAGGTTCGGATAAATAATTTAGACATATTATGTTGATTAGTTTTTGTTGTGATCCTTCCATGTTCGTGGATTAATTACTTGGTAGCCTTAGAAAATTGATTAAGAAAAATATCAAAATTTTCTTTCAAATAGTTTTTATTTTCCCAAGTATCTTCAACTCATCTGAGACAATTTCAGGAGGTTATTTTAGCTGTAAGTATATCTGTTACT
>OZ038515.1:4759868-4772368 GCA_964036315.1 Acanthosepion esculentum | reverse complement strand
AGGACGGAGGGTCGATCAAGGCAAGGGGGTTACAGAAGATTTAGAGCGAGAGCAGATAGGAATGAAAGATGAAAGGAAGTGGAGAAGGGAAGTGGATAGATCAAGGCAACTGGAGATATGGTTTCAGTGAGAAAATGAACGATTGAGTGAGGGGAAGGTAGAAGTGTTTAACGTCTGCTTCAGTGAAATGTAAAAAGTTGTCAAATTTAAGTGTTTATGTTATCAACTTTAAACTCATCTCAAAAACATTATATTACATCAGCATTTGAATTCATTTTTAAAGAATCTAACATGTTTATCTAAAACAAACCATATGTCTGTAAAACATTCCCAAATCAACATGCAAAAACCCACCAAACTTAATGTCTAATAGGCATATACACATACACAGACACTTATGAATATACATTATCATCTGAATCCCACATAAACAAACTAGAATTATTATTCACTTACATCCATAAAGTGATATTTATGGTTTTTCACTTAGGCTTGGAATCCATTAATTTCTTGAAAATTTGGACAACACAATTTATACTACAAGTCAAATGCACATGAAACAAGATTAACCAATGAAAATCAAACAACACAGAAGTAAAACTACCACAATTTATTTCTGTTTTTTTTCTCCATATCTCAGTCACTCTTCACTATATATATATATATATATATATATATATATAGGTGAACATAGAAGCCAACACTTAGAGGTGACAGTCTGTTTCCACCTAGATGCATTCGTCGAGCCACAAGTACTGTTATTTTTCTCGGCTATTTATATATACCGGTCAGTGGTGAATTGTGGGTAGTCATTTTTGGCAGATATTTTACCGGAAGTCATTGTTTTGTTTATTTATTTATTTGTGTCAAATTATTTTGCTTGTTTATACTTAATTTTATTTTTGTTTTTTATCCTTTATATTTATTTTATTTTTATTTTGATCGGTGTTTTTATTAACGTAGTAAAAATTTGTTTATATAGCTTATTGTGGGTTGTCTATTATGGCGGCTATTTTACCGGAAGTCGTTTATTTATTTATTTGGGTCAAATTATTTTGCTTGTTTTTATTTTTATTTTTCATCTTATATATTATTTATTATTTTTATTTTGATGGGTGTTTTTATTAACATAATAAAAATTTGTTTATATAGCTTATTTAACATATATATATGTAAGGATTTGTTCAGCTAGAACTGCTGCAATAATTGGCCTTCAAAGATACCTGGAAACTACAGGAGATTTGGTTTGGTTTGTTTTATGACATATCAACATCTCAATAGATTATTTAATGCCGACAAATTTTTATTGCTGGTAATATTTTTTTCCCAAAAATGTATTGTTGGTAATAATTTTTTACAAAAATGTATTGCTGGTATTAAAACATTTTTACACTTTTATAGTGTTTTGACTACAGTATCAGGGTTAATTATTTCCCCATAGCTGGGACCCTAACAGGTACTACCACCCCAGGTCAGGGTGAACCTGGGAACACCAGCAATTAAGAGGTAGTTCCATGCTCCTCAAAACCTCCCGATCAGAAGCTTTGCCGTTGGATGTAATTTATTGTCTTACCCAGGACGTGGATGCAGTTTATCGTCATACTCAGGATGGAACAATTTAAAACTTTTTTCAAAATAAATATTGCGTTGTATACATTTTGTTAATATATTTTGATAATTTTTTAACTTTTTATAAATTCTTGAATAAAAGGATTTCTTTTCAAATTTATTTCTTTATAAAATGGTAAATAATAAATCTTTATAAAAGATAAATAATAAATATCACATTGAACTTGGTTCGCATATATCTATAACCTTTATTAAATAAACGTAGCTGAGGAAGTGAAAGTAGTACAAAATAATAGCAGTATCAAGAGAATAACCATCCTTTTGACATGCCATTCTTTTGCAGGCAAGAAGCTTAACCATTGCCCAAATGTCTTTATTTACCTTTCACCACTACTGCCACTACCATCATCATAAGCATCATCACCATCTTTTTTGTTTTGTCGCCTCTCTGATCTGCCTTTACTTCGTCTTTCCATTTACCGTTTCTTTATTTTGTGCCTTACTTATGTGTTACACCAAAAATCATTAATGAAATAGACCTTAGAAAAATCTTTTTCGCACTTTCCAGCTTCCATACATACAAAAAAAAGAGTTTTCACTGACTGTCTAATTTACACATGTTCTTTGTATTGAGCCAGTGTGTGTATATATTCATTAGTACAAGTATGGGGTTACATCGATGTCAAATATTAGAACTTTTTTTCAGTTTTGTGTTGTCCTAGTTAAACAGTAAGTAAAATAAGATAAGGAAAATATGTTTTCAATTTCCCTAGTTTTATTTTACATAATTGGGAGGTGATCGCTACTGCAGTTGGCACTTGGATAGATTTTGCAGTGTGCAACTGCATTCCTGAATCTCTTGTTGATAGTTCTGTAAGCAATCTAGTTTTTCACTTATCGTCCTGAGCTTCTCCATGTCAATATTCGTCTTGGGTGTTCTTCAAACCAGTTGTTGGCTACTACCCGGTCATTTGTTGTACATAACTGAACCCATTTTTCTCTGCGTTCATTCTGGGTTCCTTGTCCAAAATTGCTGAACTATCTTACCATTCCTCTCATTACCTTTGGTATTTAGATCTCCTATGACATAATTTCTTGAAATTTACATTGAGCCTTACCATTGTCTAGTGTAGAATATAACTTTTCAGTTTCTTCCTTAGTAATGTATGCTGTCAGTGCATACACAACTATGATTGGCTATGTTGAAAGGCTTTCAAGAAGAAACAGTTGAAATTTCTGGGGCACATAATGAGGAAGGAGGGTTTGGAGAATCTGATACTCACAGGACAGATTGAAGGAAAGAGGGACAGAGAAGAACAGCACATAACATACTTGATGAGCTTGAACAAATACATGGTAGAACAGGGTTTATGAGAAATAATGAAAAGACGAAATTTATTCAGAGCTATAAAGAACAGGGAATTGTGGAGAGCCATAATCACCTATGTCCTAAGGGGGGCACAGCACATAAAGAAGACATTTCAATCATAATTTTGCCTACAATTTTATCCGAATGAATGACAGCATAACACTGTCCATGCCAGACCATTTTCCATTTGGTGCTGTGTTTGGAAGAATCTACAAAATTTCCCCTTGTTCTAACCAGATTGTTGTTTTACCATTGAGCTGATGTCTTGAAATGGAGGATAAGATGTACCGAAATTTTAGACTGTGTCCTGCCATTTCAGAAGGCTGTCAGAGATAATTGCTTGTTTGACTGGAATTTATTAAGAGCTAGAAAAGATAGGAAATTGTGGAGAGTCATGATCGCCTACATCCCGAGGGGATATGGCACATAAGAAAGAGGTTTTAAAAATAATAACTACAAGATTCTGTGTCAACCTTTTTACTTGTGATCCAATGTTTTTCCCATGTCAGTTTTTGTCCAAGTGTCTTCACTTTTCAGTAGCTAAATATCCACCAAGAATTTTAACTTAATTTCGTAATGCAGAATGTATTTTATTGTTAAGTGTCTCGTGACTTGGGTGGTTTTTACCATAGCCTAACACAGACATACAAAAATGTTGGGGGTGCTTAACAATGGCACGCTGTTTTAAGGGATTGTCACAGAGTAAGCACCTGGGGGTACTCGAATGTCTGTCACTTGTGTAACCAATATGTCCAAAGTAGGAAACCAGTGGAACTGAAAATGTGAATAGCTCAGTGTGTTAAATATTCTCTCTTTTTTACTTCTTGTTTTTTTTCTTTCTTTTCTTTTTTGCCAATCTACATCTTCTCTTTTGTGCTTGTTTCCTGATTCTTTCTTTTATTTGCTCTTTTCTTTGTCTTTTTTCTCTTCTTCCTTGTTTGTTTCTTTTTACATTTTATTCTCTCTTTTCTTTCTTTCTTTCTTGATACTTCTTTCTTCAGTTTATTAACACCTTATTTTCTTTCTTCTCTCATTTTCTATTTTTCGTTTTTGTTTTCCCATTTACTTTTGCATTCTTAATCTGTTTTTATTTCTTTTTCTTTTTTATCTTTTTCCTTCTTCTCTTTTTCTTTTTTCTTCTTTTCTTTTTCTTTTCCTTTTACTTTTCTTTTTACTTTTTATCTTTTTTCTTCTTTTCCCTTTTTATCTTTTCTTTTCCTTTTTCTTTTTTCTTTTCTTTTTTCTTTTTCTTCTTTTCCTTTTTATCTTTTCCCTTCTTTTCCTTTTCCTTTTCCTTTTTCTTTTCCTTTTCTTTTTTCTTCTTTTCCTATTTCTTTTTTCTTCTTTTCCTATTTCTTTTTTCTTCTTTTCCTATTTCTTTTTTCTTCTTTTCCTTTTTATCTTTTTCCTTTTCCTTTTTATCTTTTCCTTTTCTTTTCCTTTTTCTTTTTTCTTCTTTTCCTTTTTCTTTTTTCTTCTTTTCCTTTTTCTTTTTTCTTCTTTTCCTTTTTCTTTTTTCTTCTTTTCCTATTTCTTTTTTCTTCTTTTCCTATTTCTTTTTATCTTTTTTCTTATCTTTTTCCTTCTTTTCCTTTTTATCTTTTCCTTTTCTTTTTCTTTTTTCTTCTTTTCCTTTTCTTTTTCTTTTTTCTTCTTTTCCTTTTATTTTTCTTTTTTCTTCTTTTCCTTTTATTTTTCATCTTTTCCTTTTTCCTTCTTTTCCTTTCTTCTTTTTTATCTTTTTCCTTCTTTTCTTTTTTATCTTTTTCCGTCTCTTCCTTTTTCTTTTTATCTTTTTCCTTTTTCTTTCTTTAACTTTTTCTTTTTTTAGAAATATATCTCTTTGGTGAAGCCTTCAGTTCTGACATTTTTTCATAGACTTCTGCATCCTGGAATTAGCTTTTACTTTCTTCATTCATCACTTTATATTACTTCATTTCTTCTTCTATGTATTTTTTCTTATTTTATTTCTTATTTCCTTCTTTGTTTTCTTCATTCTTTACATTTTGTTCATTTTTTCCCATTTTATATTTTTTTCATTTCTTTCTTTCTTTTCTTTTTGTGCAATCTACTCTCTCTCTCTCTCTCTCTCTCTTGTGTTTTTTTTCCTTTTCTTTTTGTCATTCATTCTTTTTCTTCTTCTTTCTTTTTGTTGCAGCACTGCCCCTAATATATAGGTCCACCTATCATCTGGTTTACACTCCTCATCGGTCTTTTGAACAGGAGTAGAGGATTATCCCTTGTTTACTGTTTAGGGTTGGGTTCCCAGTTTCTTCTAAAGTCTATATCTATAATCCTAATAGTTGTTCTTTCCCATGGTAATATAAGACCACATGATAACACTCTACCTTGAGTGGCTCTTGTGCCTTGTATTGAGTGAACATTAGTAAAAAACAAAAAAAAAGAAGACTAAAATCACTAGCAAACAAAATTTACACATGTAAATAACAGGTGTAAGTAAAATAGAATTAATTCTATCAAGGCATTAATTTTTTATTTTTGCTTTTATATAGCGGAGTAAGTGGGCGGAAATACATAAGTATGTATACAGAAGAATTGAGACATTAAAAGTTAGGAATTGTGGGGTGATGCATGTGGAAGAAGCCCCCCTTTAGTGTCCTCACAACAGCATTTTTTTTTTTATTCTTATGTTTTTTCCCCCTGTTCTTTTTTCGTTCATTCTTTTTTTCTTCTTTACATTTTGTGCTATCCTTTTTTCTGCTTTTTCTTTCATTCTTTTTTCTATTTATACTTCTTTCTCTCTATCTTTTATCATTCATTTCTTTTTTCCTTGTTTCATTACTCTAAATCACATTCTTTCAACGTCCATTCTTTGTACATTTTATTCATTTCATTCTGTTCTTTTTCTCTTTCGCCATTTTCTTCCTTTCTAATTCTTCCAACTAAAATTTCTTCTTCTTTTTAGTTATTTCCTTCCCTTCTTTTATTCATTTCTTTCTTTTTTTCTCCTCTATGCACTTCCTTTATTTTCCTTTCATTTTTTCTTTTACATTCTTTCCTTCCGCTTTCATTATTTATTGTTTTTTTCTTTCATTCTACTTTCATCCTCGCTTCTCTTTTTCATCCTACTTTCATTCTTCCTTCTTTTTCATTCTTCTTTTCTATTTCTTTCGTTCTACCTCCATTCTTTCTTTCTTTTTTGCTCAATGTTGAATCTTTCTTCTATGTCTTTCTTTCCTTGTTTTTTATTTCTTTCATTCTACTTCAATTTTTCTTTTTCTTTCACTCCATGTCTAATTTTTCTTTCTTTCTTTTCCTTTCATTCTTTCTTCTTTCATTTTTCCTTCTCTTCTGTTTTCCTTCTACTTTCATTCTTCCTTGTTTTCTTTTGCTTTCATTATACTTACATTTCATTCTTTATTTTTTTCAATCTATGTCTAATCTTTCATCTTTATCTTTCTTTCCATTTCTTTTTCTGTCTGCTTTTCCCTTTCTTCCTTCTTTTCTTTTATTCTACTTTTCCTTTTTTCCTTCTTTCATTCTACTTTTCCTTTTTTCCTTCTTTCATTCTACTTTTTCTTCTTTCCTTCTTTCATTCTGCGTTTATTCTTTCTGCTTTTCATTTTTTTCCTTTTTCTTTCCTTCTACTTTTTCTTCTTTCATTCTACTTTTTTTTCTTTCCTTCTACTTTTTCTTCTTTCCTTCTTTCATTCTACTTTTTCTTCTTTCCTTCTTCTTTTCTTCTTTCCTTCTTTCCTTCTACTTTTTCTTCTTTCCTTCTTTCATTCTACTTTTTCTTCTTTCCTTCTTTCATTCTGCGTTTATTCTTTCTGCTTTTCATTTTTTCCCTTCTTTTTCTTTCCTTCTACTTTTTCTTCTTTCCTTCTACTTTTTCTTCTTTCCTTCTACTTTTTCTTCTTTCCTTCTTTCATTCTACTTTTTCTTCTTTCCTTCTTTCATTCTACTTTTTCTTCTTTCCTTCTTTCATTCTACTTTTTCTTCTTTCCTTCTTTCATTCTACTTTTATTCTTTCTGCTTTTCATTTTTTCCTTCTTTTCTCTTTCTTTCATTCTACTTTTCCTTTTTTTCTTTCTTTCATCCTACTTTTATTCTTTCTTTTTTTATTTCTTACCTTTTCTTTCTTTCATTCTACTTTCATTCCACCCTTCTTTTTCTGTCTGTCTGCAGCTTTTCTCGTTCTAGATTTTGTTTTCACACTCTTTTCTTTTAATACATTTTACCTTTTTAAAATGTTGGAATTTGTGTCAGAAGCAACAGTGTTGGCATTTATCTGGGCTGTTTGTTTTGGTGACAACGTCATTTTAGAATCTGTCTGCGTTTGTTTTAATTTCGCTACTTGCCAGCGCCACACAATGTCTTTATCAAGCATGACGCAATAAGAATACGACACTGGCTGTTAGCATAAAAAAATGTTCATGGCCTAATTGGTTACAATAATTTACGTCAGACTCTAGTCAAGAAATAGCTTAACTTCATGACGCTCTTTTTAAAACCTCAATGTCAAAACTACTTCGGCAACATGGCGACTGTAGAATTATGAACCAAGGCTCTCACCCATTCATTATTTTAAATGTGCTTGTGTTATAATGGGTTTGCTGAAGAGAAAGCAGATCTTTTCTGTTAATCACCCCAAAATAAAAAGAAATTACATTTACTAAAATTCACAACAAATTCTCTCAGATCAAGGCCCTTCCATTGCACTCCAGTTGGGTTAACCTTTCCAAATGTAGGGTCATTGTTCATGTTCAGTGAACAAGCCAAACCAGATATTTTTTCTTTTTTATAATTGTAAAACCTTCCTTGTAGGTACCTCGAATACCACCTGCACTTATGAAATGTGAATAACTTTTTGATTTTTGGTAATTTTGAATTCTAAGGGTTGGAATTGTTTCTAGGGAAGCTAAACAAATTTTAATTTAAGTTTTATAATTTCAAAAGAGTGATAAAAAATTAATAAAAAAAAAAACTTTGATTTAAAATTTATAATTTCTTGGAGCGGATTCATATTTGCAATAAATAACTTTACATTATTTGGGGTGAATCAACAAAAAAGATCCTAGAAAGAAAATCTTGAAGGATATATAATGACTGATCTTTGACTTGAAAAGATAAAAATTAAAATGCTGAGGGGAGCACTCACACGGGAGTCTGTTTTACAAAGTATCAATTTTGGGGGAAAAAGCTAAGTGAAATATTCTTTTTGCTTTTTGAGCTAAAGTTAGCATATAATTATTATTTTGGCTTGTTTGTTTTCTCACTTCGTGCATTTGCCAAATAACAAGTTAATAAAAGCAAGAAACTGACACTCTTTTCACATCTATTTCGTTTCCAACTCTTGGCATCAAGCTTTTCTTTCTCTCCAACTTCTGTTATGTACTGTGTGTCTTCAGGACGTGGCCAATAATGAATCCCCGTAATTTCCTGTTTCTCTTGCTGATCTAAGCTAGTCATGGGCAAACTGCAGTCCGCGTGTCACATGTGGCCCATTTGGCCTTCTGAATGGCACACTTAATTTAATGAGGAAAATAACGTTTATTAAAATTTTGTGTTTTATTTCATTCTCACTTGCATCTTTTGTCTTTGAGAATATGCATGTAGATATAGTACTGTCTTTGACTTGGTCTTCCAGTTTTATTTGCAGGAAAATTTTCCAGAAAATGATGTAACCTTGTAAATCCTAATCATCTAGAATCAAATCATGAAGGAACGATGCCCAAGTCTTTGGAAAATGTTTAAATCAATTAATTGATGATATCCAATGATAAACAATGGAATGTCAATTGATAATGTCTGCCATTTAAGGGATAAAACTTGTCCAATCCAAAAATAATCTTTGAGTAGATCCTTTCCTTATTTTAAACAGTATTTTATTTTGTCTACTGGCCTGAATGTTTGAGAAATCTTAATAAAGAAAAAAAAAAATAACATCATAGGGAACACTTTTCTTTCTACCATAGCTCTCTCTCTCCTTAGGTACACTAAAACTTTGAACAATTTTCTCATTCTATTTATACAAAAATAGATTTGGCGATGATGAAGTCATTTTTTTTTTTGTCTTGGGTCAAATGTTTTCTTCGGGAATCTTTGTTTCTTCGGGAATCTTTGTATCTTTTCACTTTGAGAATACGCATGTAGATATAGTACTGTCTTTGACTTGGTCTTCCAGCTTTATTTGCAGGAAAATGTTTCAGGAAATGATGTAACCTTGTAAATCCTAGTCATTTAGACTCAAATCACGAAGGAATGATGCCCATGTCTTTGGAAAATGTTTAAATCAATTAATTGATGATATTCAATGATATCCAATGATATGCAATGATATCCAATGGATGTCAATTGATAATGTCTGCCATTTAAGGGATAAAACTTGTCCAATCCAAAAATATTCTTTGAGTAGATCCTTTCTTTATTTTAAACAGTATTTTATTTTGTCTACTGGCCTGAATGTTTGAGAAATCTTAATAAAGAAAAAAAAATAACATCATAGGGAACACTTTTCTTTCTACCATAGCTCTCTCTCTCCCCTTAGGTACACTAAAACTTTGAACAATTTTCTCATTCTATTTATACAAAAATGGATTTGGTGATGATGAAGTCATTTTTTTTTTGTCTCGGGTCAAAGGTTTTCTTTAGGAATCTTTGCATCTTTTCTCTTTGAGAATATGCACGTAGATATAACACTGTCTTTGACTTGGTCTTCCGGCATTATTTGAGGGAAAATTTTCCAGGAAATGATGTAACCCATAATGCAACAGACATTAATAAGTAAGGGAGGTTACTCAGGCATTCTCTCTCACCCAAAATTGTTGAGAGAAGCTGTTGTTGAAGGGAACATAACTATTAAATGCCTGAGTAACCTGAAGAAGGTCAGAGTGTACAACGGCCGAAACGTCAGGAATATGGCAATGAAGATGAGGACAACAGTCTGAGCAATGCAATTAGTATAAATAGTTAGAATATAGAGAGATATAAAAATACTTGTAGAAAAACAGAGGGAAGCCACATTATGTTGGTGAGAAAGTGAGTGAAGTTGAGATGTTCTGGATTAATAACATTACAGACCCTTCTTTGAGTTTTGTCAAGAATCTCAAGATGTGCAGTAGTAGCACCAGACCAGATATGGCAACAGTATTTAATGCACAGATGAATCGTAAATATATAAATATGCAAGATGAATTCTGGGGGGAAGATACCAGTTAACCCTAGACTTGAACAAGTTCAGATTGTAATGTTTGGCTGAAGCATCCTCTTGGAAGTTGATTCCAAAAGGCAGCATTTCAAGTAGAACTTACGTTTCAATAATGGAATGCAAAAAAATGAGAGTGGATTGCTACAATGTGCATGGTATGGTGGGTCAGGCCCTTGAAGATTAAATCTAGTGGAACTAAGTAAAGTAGCTCATTTGAGAAATTTCTATAGAAATAGCTACAGAGTAGCAAAAGGCTTTACTCCCATACAAGCGAACAAACAAATCGAAATATGTACTTGTTTTTATAATTCTTCTTTATGTGCCATGTCTCTTCAGAACATAGGTGTTCATGGCTCTCCACAACTTCCTGTCCTTTGTAGCTCTGAATAAACTTTGTATTAATGTTATTTCTCTGTTCTGCCATCTATTTACTCAAGCTCATTAAGTATGCTATGCTTTGTCTTCGTCTGCTCCTCATGCCCTCTATCTGCCCTGTGTGTATCAGATTTTCCAAGCCCTCCTTCCATATTATATGCCCTAGAAAGCTGAACTGTCTCTTCCCGATTTTAAGTATTAGTTTCCCTTTAGTTTCCATTTTCTACAAACTTCGCCATTACTTCGATCCTCAGCATCCTTCTGTAGAACCACATTTCTGTTGCTTCAAGTCTCATTGCCACAGAGGGGGGACAGATACCACATAGCAGTTTAGTACTCTTTTCCTTGTTTCTAGTGAAATTTTCCTATTTCCCAGTCCTCTGCTTAGCTTTTAGTGTAGTCAATAAAGCTGGGGAAACATTGGTTTGATATAAAGGATCTGAAGGTGGGGAAAAATCTTCTATTAGAGACTAGATCCTAATCTAATTGCCAAAAAAGAAAAAAAAGATAAGGATAACCTCATAATAAGTACAAAAACCTGCTTTATATACAGTGTAACCCGGATATAAGAGAGTTGTCGGGACCGGAGAATAAATCTCTTATATCCGGGTTTGGTCTATTATATATACATTAACACAGGCTCTAATTTGGGACCAGAGAAAATCTATCTTATATCCGGGTTACACTGTACAAAGACATTTTTCAAATATAGCAACTAAATAAGCCGTTTAGTTCTTTTATGATCGCTGCAAAAACTTTTTCTTTTAAGTCTAATTATTTGAGATATTTTTTAAAAAGTTATCTTTATCTTTTAAACTAGGCTTTGGTTTCGATAAGTTTCTTTTCCTTTTGTTTCCACCTGTCACTACTTTTGTTAACATTTTTCATTGTAGTCTATTCTATTTCATTTCATTTCTATTTCATTTCATTTCTATTTCATTTCATTTCTATTTCATTTCATTTCTATTTCATTTCATTTCTATTTCATTTCATTTCTATTTCATTTCATTTCTATTTCATTTCATTTCTATTTCATTTCAGCATTTCTTCTCTATAGTTTTAATTATTTTTCATACGAATAGAAGCAATACCGTTAGGCTATTAACAATCATTATCACTGTTATTGGTATAATATTCCAACATTTACATGTTCACACCATATGTCTGGTCATCCTGGGTATGGCGATAAACTACATCCGCGTCCTGGGTAAGACAATAAACTACATCCGCGTCCTGGGTAAGACAATAAACTACATCCGCGTCCTGGGTAAGACAATAAACTACATCCACAATTACAAAAAAGATACAAATACAAAATTTGCGCAACAATTTCCTTTAATGTGCCTATTAAGGCAAGGAAAAGAATATTTGATAAAAAAGATTACCATCGAAAAATAAAAGAAAAAAAAATCACAGTTTGGGAAAAGACTGGGATTTTGAAAAAAAAAAAGAAAACAATTCAAGAAGGCAATAGTAAAACAAACTACGTAAGCCACTGCAGACGGCTTTACTTATCTTGTCGCAGTTAGCTCCCCTTCATTTTCTTAACGCTTCACCAGGGGTCTCTCCCTCCCGGGAGTATAAATACGGGCTGACCCTTGGTCTCTCTCTCTCTCTTTCTTTCCACAGCTGCGCCCACGGCTGCGCCCACGGGCGGCTAACCCGGCCTCGCTACAGGTCGGCAACCGTCGCACGTGGTGCTAGGTATTTCCAGTATGTGAACTCTCACACACAACTAGCGTTTCCCATGTTCAGGGAATACGCTAAAACAAGATTCACCAAACCGTACGGACATTCGAACTCAAACACACACACACAATAACTTTCCACACAGACACTAAACGTTCTATACATGTTTTAAATGTATTTGTAAATTCGTGTATCAATCTGTTTTTATCTGTTTGTTAATAACATATATTTGTTCGCATACATATATCTGTCTTGTTTCCTTCTTTGGACCCCATTAAAGTCCAACATTCTTTTTTGTGGCTGGACCGGCCAGAGATAATTCATCTG
>OZ038515.1:4729868-4754868 GCA_964036315.1 Acanthosepion esculentum | reverse complement strand
TATATATATATATATATATATATATATATATATATATATATATATATATATATATATATATATATATGTAATGGACTCTCCCATCGGTTTCGACGTATTAGGATCTGACAGCTTAAATGATTCAGTTATGAAATTTTGTGCGATAATCTTAAGTGGCACTTAAGACCCGCTAGTTATTTACCAAGGAGGCCACATAAGGAGCAGGAGTGAGGATTGTGAGATGAGATCACTGTTAGATTGGCTGACCTTTTAGATCTTGCTCTCGCTTTTTGAAGATGATTCAAACAAGCAGATTGAAAACTGCTGAGTCCACTAAAACACGTTGATCTCCATTCTACCCGCTCGAAGGCTAAGCGCTCAAGGGTGTTATGAGGTATATTGACAGCTGACAAGTTGCTCTTCAGCTTGTCTTTGTATCTTAGCCATATATATATATATATATATATATATATATATATATATATATAATATATGCCTGTGGCATTTACTAATTGCATATATATATATATATATAATATATGCCTGTGGCATTTACTAATTGCATATATATATATATATATAATATATGCCTGTGGCATTTACTAATTGCATATATATATATATATATATATAATATATGCCTGTGGCATTTACTAATTGCATATATATATATATATATATATAATATATGCCTGTGGCATTTACTAATTGCATATATATATATATATATAATATATGCCTGTGGCATTTACTAATTGCATATATATATATATATATAATATATGCCTGTGGCATTTACTAATTGCATATATATATATATATATATATAATATATGCCTGTGGCATTTACTAATTGCATATATATATATATATATATAATATATGCCTGTGGCATTTACTAATTGCATATATATATATATATATAATATATGCCTGTGGCATTTACTAATTGCATATATATATATATATATAATATATGCCTGTGGCATTTACTAATTGCATATATATATATATATATAATATATGCCTGTGGCATTTACTAATTGCATATATATATATATATATAATATATGCCTGTGGCATTTACTAATTGCATATATATATATATATATAATATATGCCTGTGGCATTTACTAATTGCATATATATATATATATATAATATATGCCTGTGGCATTTACTAATTGCATATATATATATATATATAATATATGCCTGTGGCATTTACTAATTGCATATATATATATATATATAATATATGCCTGTGGCATTTACTAATTGCATATATATATATATATATAATATATGCCTGTGGCATTTACTAATTGCATATATATATATATATATAATATATGCCTGTGGCATTTACTAATTGCATATATATATATATATATAATATATGCCTGTGGCATTTACTAATTGCATATATATATATATATATAATATATGCCTGTGGCATTTACTAATTGCATATATATATATATATATAATATATGCCTGTGGCATTTACTAATTGCATATATATATATATATATAATATATGCCTGTGGCATTTACTAATTGCATATATATATATATATATAATATATGCCTGTGGCATTTACTAATTGCATATATATATATATATATAATATATGCCTGTGGCATTTACTAATTGCATATATATATATATATATAATATATGCCTGTGGCATTTACTAATTGCATATATATATATATATAATATATGCCTGTGGCATTTACTAATTGCATATATATATATATATATATAATATATGCCTGTGGCATTTACTAATTGCATATATATATAATATATGCCTGTGGCATTTACTAATTGCATATATATATAATATATGCCTGTGGCATTTACTAATTGCATATATATATATATATATATATATATATATATATATGCCTGTGGCATTTACTAATTGCATTTAAATTTTATGAAGATCAATGTTGAGTGGGAAGCTAGAAGAGACTTCCACACATGAGAAGTATGATAGAAGAAACTGTTAGCATAGAACTTACGGTTACATCTAACCATTTCAGCTGTAAAATGGTGAGACCTACCAGCCAATCTAGTACTGCGCTTAAATTTATAATGTCTTGGTACCTATGAAGAAATAAATATTTAATTTGAGAATACAAAAACGTGGCACAGTACCAAAAGGTGGCATGGAGAAGTCTTATTTTAAACTTAGCTAGCCACAATTACTGACCCAAATGTACCACTGTATTCCTTACACCAAAACAACTTACTATTCTTACTACAGTCACCATAATACCACAAAGTCTCTATGAAGTCCTAACTAATCTCCATATGTATAATCTGTCTGTGCGGGGAATAAAAATAACAACTTTTAAAAATGAAAATCCTCCAATGAATATTTATAACGATTACAATATTATATACAAGAAACTAAACAAAATAGTGTTAGTACTAAAAAATACAATCCTTAAATGTGGCAGAAACATCAGTTAATTGGCCGAAATTAATGAGGGACTTGCTAATTAACTACAATCATTCGACCAATCAATCATACAAAAACAAATACAAAATACAGACTCGAAAAACGAAACGTGTCCCGCATCTACCAGAGAACTGACATCTGTTACCTCTAGAAGAGGGGGAATTAAACTAAAGAAAGTGGAGACAAATAAAAGAGGTACTATAGAGGAAAGCAATATTTATTTTAAAAGTAGAAAAATTGTACACAAAGCCAGAATGGGGGTAGGGGAAATCTGGTCTTCAATCTCCCTTAAACTTAGCACGCTACAATTACAGACCAAAACATACAACAGTATTCCTTGCACCAAATCAAAACATTCTTACTTACTATTCTTACGGTAGCCACCATAATACCCCAAAATCTCTATGTAGTCCTAACTAGTTCCCATATGTAAAGGCTGTTCCAATAACTTGAACCGATTTTTAATGTGAATTAAGTTTAAGCGCCTTATGATTTTTTTTCTTTCAAATTTAACAACTTAAGAATTTGGCAATTTCAGCCATGGAAAGATTAACAATCAAACAACGTGTTACAGTTTCAAGAGTGCAATTGGAAAAATTGTTCGTAAATTCAAACAAACTGGGTTGGTGGCAGATGTGAAAATACCATTGCATGCTCATTTACACTCTTCAGCTGAAAACATTGCTGCAGTGCACGAGAATGTGGCCGAAAATCCAGACCCCTCTATTCGTCATCGCTCGCAGGGATTGAACCTCTCCACAACAACTTTACATCGTTTCCAATTGCACTCTCGGTTGGTCGATTATGTTGACCATAAAAATAGCGAAGTGCACGAAATGCATTTCTGTTTGAACGTCCAATTTTGTAATAGGCTTCGATAACTTTAACACGTTGTTTGATTGTTAATCTTTCCATGGTTGAAATTGCCAAAGACTTAAGTTGTTAAATCTGAAAGAAAAAGAAAAAAATTATTAGATGCTTTGAAACTTAATTCACATTTAAAATAGGTACAGGTTATTGTAACGCCCTTTACAATCTGTCTGGGGGGATAAAAATAACAACTTTAAAAAAGGAGTAATATTTATTTTGAATAATACAGTGTAACCCGGATATAAGAGAGTTGTCGGGACCGGAGAAGAAGTCTCTTTCGACCTTGCATGGAGTATTGCTGCCATTTATGGTCTGGGGCCCCTGCGTGTTGCCTCGGGGTTCTTGATATGATCCAGAGACGGATATGCAATGTGATTGGCCCTGATCTGTCATCTCGTCTGCAGTCGCTCTCTCGCAGACGCAATGTTGCATCACTCTGCCTTTTCTACAAGTACTTCCACGGTAATTGCTCTGAGGAGTTGCTTTCACTTGTCCCTAAGCCTCGTGAATTCAAGCGTCCTACGAGGCTGGCATCCCGTTCCCACCCCTTCACCGTTGAAACTGTTAGGTGTAGACGTCTTTTCTACTCCAATAGCTTCATGTCTCGCACATCTCGCCTATGGAACTCCCTTCCCTATTACTGTTTCCCTGACAAATACAATCTCCAACGGTTTAAGTGTAGCGTCAATCGTCATCTCCAGTTGCCTTGATCTATCCACTTCCTGACATCTTCCATTCCTATCTGCTCTCGCTCTATATCTCCCGTAACCTCCCTACCTCGATCGGCCCTCCGTCCTTCTCTTTCTCCACATCCCTTCCTTTACCACTCCTATCTGCTCTTCCTCCAACCCGTCTGTAACCCCTTGCGTGATAGTGGCCACCGGCCTTGCTCGGGGTGATATGCTTAAAAAAAAAAAAAAAAAAAAAAAAATATCCGGGTTTGGTCTACTAATTTGAGACCAGAGAAAACCTCTCTTATCTCCGGGGTTTCTCTTATATCCGGGTTACACTGTACAAAAATGTGGCACAAGGCCAAATGGAAGGTAAGGGAAGGATGGCCTTCAATCTTTCTTAGAGGAAAGTTCATCAGAACAATTACCATGAAAGCTCTTATAGAAAAGGCTCATACTTTTTACCTCTCCCACAACAAACTTTTTTGTAACCCTCTATTCGAGTGGCTCTTGTGCCTTGTATCGGGTGAACCTTAGTAAAAAAAAAATAGACGATTTTATTTCGAAAGGGGCTCTAAAAATATTATTTAGATTTGTTTCATGTTATAAAATAGCAACACGTTGGTTAGGTAGCCTTTTACAAAGGTGAAATGATTTCTGTTTCAAGATAAAGAAAAACATACGTTGGTGTTTTCATATTTGGAGAATAAATTCGCATAAGATTAAGAAAAAAATCACACTTAAAATGCAGATTCAATACTTATCTATGATGATAGGTTTGTGTTTGTATCAAATAACATTTTTGTGTGTCTGCAAAAAGTGTACGTGAGAAAGTTGAATTATGAGTAGGCTAATCAAAGTACAGTGCAACCATGGTTCTCGAACGTCTCACATGTCAAACAAATCGGTTTTCGAACGGAATATTCGAGACGAAAATGCCTCGGTTATCAAATAAAATTTCGGTTCTGGAACAAGATTGCTGAATCGAGCCGAACCGAGTCAATCCGAAGGGAATCATTTGTTAGTCGACCCCCGTGTTGTATACATATGTTGTGCTGTGCTTTTCTTTTCTAATTTTATTGTACTGTGCCTTTTTTTCTCTTCATTAGTTCTCAGTCATGGCTCCAAAGAAAGCTAGCAGTGATACTGGTAAAGGAAAAACAAAAGTTAAGAGAAAAAATAATTGTTGATGATATTGTCTCTATAATGATGACGATATCTCTTCCAGCTCAGTTTCAGATGGCAAAATGAACGATCTATATACGATTCTTATAAATAAATAAATAAATAGATGACCATGTCTTTTCTTCTCTTTTTCAAATAATAACATCTTTTTCCTTCCTCTTCCACTTAAGCCATCAACTCTCCTACATACAGGTACGGTAAAATTAAAGTGTTTGTTAGTAGCAAGAATAAGACATGATAAAACCGGAATTTATAAACAAGGATCATACCATTCATTAACGGATTCGAGGTTGATTGTATTTTATTATTAAATATTGTTTGCGAGAGTGATTCTTGCCATATAATTAACTTCATTATTTGTTTTTCGTATGAATGATTTACGTTATATAAATTGAACACGCACCACATAATTGAGATATATATATATATATATATATATATATATAAATTGATAATGTATTAACAAACAAAGGTTTACAAGTGACAAAGACAATAATTTGTGTATAACAAATGAACGTAGAAACTTTTTGTTCCAAACTATGTGTGTGTGTGTGTGTAATGATTTATTTTTTTCTTAGATATGATGATCTTCGTTAGTTTTACTTTTATGCATTATATGATTTTCATTAGTATTGTGTATAAACTTGTGCCCAATGTACTGTTGTTAAAGTTTAAATAAGCAGTTATCTTCGGACCAGGAACGGATTAATCCATTTTACATTGATTTCTATTATGAAAATAAATTCGGTTTACGAATGGGCTTCAGGAACGAATTAAATTTGTGAACCTACGTTCCACTGTATTAAGAAGCAGAAACATTTTGTTAGAAACAGAAAATAGTACAGCTATGTAATATCAGTCCTATATGACAGTGAATACCGGACAATCTTCTCGGATCCGAAGAGTCTTCAGGCAGCAGAAATGTGGTTCTACTGTAGGATGCTGAGAATACCATAGACAGAACATGTGAGCAATGACGAATTTTTTGAGAAAATAGAAACTTCTAGGGCACATAAGGATGAAAAAGTATATAACAATTGTTGGAACTACTAGGTAACCTTGACATATTTGGGAAAGATTAGATTAGAATCTCACCCGACCTGTTGAACTTATACAGCGATGCAATTCTAAGAGAATTAGAAGCCCTACAGGGATTTAGCATTGGCGGCCACAATCTTAACAACATAAGATACGCAGATGACACAGTACTGATAGCAGACACGGAAAAGAAATTACAAAATCTCCTACTGAAGGTAGCGACGGAGAGTGAGACGAAGGGACAAAGCATAGACGACAAGAAGACAGAATGCATGGTCATCAGTAAAAGGAGGCGCCTGAAATGCGATTTGCAGGTCGGGAACACTAGAATCAAGCACTCGGAAGTTTAAATATCTGAGAAGTGTTTTGACAGAGGACGGTAAGTGCGACACTGAGATCCGTAGACGTATTGGGATGGTCAAGGACGCATTCCAAAAGCTGAGCAGAGTTTTGCGAGACGGGGGGGATTTCCTTGGTAACAAAGAAAAGAATACTGAGCTGTTACGTGACATCAGTCCTTCTTTACGGCAGCGAATGTTGTAAAAGATAAACATATAAAATAGTACGCATATAATTATGTTATAAGAAATAACATGCTTTATAAATTTTACTTTAAAATAAATTATTTACCTGTAGTTAAAAAAAAGAGCAATACCGACGTATTCAAATTGCAGATCTATTAAAAATTACGTTTTAGTTAATTTTTTGGGTAATTTGCTTTTTAAGCCCCGCGCTAAATATGTAATAAAAATTTGCCGAATAGTATATATTTAGGTGTAAATTTACATGCTTAATTCGAAAATAACAAAGAAATTTTGATAAAATATACCGTTTAGAAGTTATCGGTAATAGAAATTCGGACTCATTCGTGTTACGGCACGACAGCCATTACTGGTGTTGTTTGCATACATTCGCTGCTGATTATATTTGCGCGGAAAATTACATTGTTAACGGCCTTTTTACGGTTCTTACATGATTGAATTACTGCGCAACTGAGGACTCATTGCGTGCGCAATAATCAGCAAATATATGCAAACAACGCCAGTAATGGCTGCCGCGACGCGAATGAGTCCGAACTTCTATTGTCGATAACTCCAAAACGGTAGATTTTGTCAAAATTTCTTTGTTATTTTCGAATTAAGCATATAGATTTACACCTAAATAACTATTCGGCAATTTTTTATTACATATTTAGCGCGGGGCTTAAAAAGTAAATTACCCAATTTTTCTTTAAGAAAAAAGTTTTTCCTAACGAATTCAGTAAAACCATTCATAAATCATAAACATGTCCTAATTTATTTTAAGCGATAGTTTTATTTCGGAGGAAAACTTGTTGTGGCCGGTGTACGCGTTAATGGATAAACACGGGTGTCTCCTGAAATGCCCACAACAAACATGGCAGACTTGGGATGAGTCTGTAGTGGTTTATTTGTTTTTCTCGCCCCATGTCAAGCGTTGGGTTTACCATCTGTAGTGGTATGTTAATAGGAATGGACGATTTGTAGATGTCCGTTTATGGCTGTGTGAATAACATGACCACACAATTTATATTTGACGTAAAATTACCACAAAACATGAAATACAAGAAGAAACAAAAATGATTTTAAAAACATAAAATTTGTATTTATTTGTGTATATTGATGTACATAAAGATCTGTTGGAGTTATGTCCCTTAGAATGTCCATATTTTTATCTGAACTCACAAAAGTTGAATTAATTATAAAGCTGATAAATGCTGAATAAACTGTAGCTTTAGAAGAATATTTCAAAGAGAAAAGTTCTTGTTGCTTGTTTGAAAATGTTCTCTATGTTTGTAATGCAGGTTGTAAAAGTTCGTACGTACGTACGTGCATGCGTGAATATGCTTTTAACATCTGACCATCCATGGGCGAGACGAGAATCCTTAAGTGCACATTTCAGCAGGAATTTGGAAGAGAAGAAAAGAAGAGAGAAAGCGAGCTCGTGTCTGCTATTTATAATTATTGTAATCACGTGACAGGCTCACAGAAAATGGCGGGAATATTTGGCTTGGTCACGCGCTGGAAAAAATATTTGTACGTGGGTGGATTGCAATGCTCACTTGTGTGTCTATTGATCAATTAGAAGCTGATATTTCCTGAAAATATTTACTAAACTGAGTAGGAACTCTGATCCACTTTTTTGTAAAAAATTGTACAAAATTCAACATTGATAACAAAATGGTAGCAGGATGCTACAAGTCCACATAAAGAAATGTAAAGAAGCAACAAGAACCGATATATATATATATATATATATATATATATATATATAACGTAAATCATTCATACGAAAAACAAATAATGAAGTTAATTATATGGCAAGAATCACTCTCGCAAACAATATTTAATAATAAAATACAATCAACCTCGAATAATAACTGTGACATTACTCTAATTATTGAACAATTTAGTTCATGCCACCTTTACTACAAAAATCCTACTTCTACAGTACAAGAACGCACAATTTTAAAATTAAAAAAAAAATAAAAAATTAACCTCAGCGTCGTGACTGCACGCTCCAAAATTATTCTTACCGTTAACAATATCACATTTCTAAAAAAACACTTCTTTCGGTCTGCACTATATTTCGATGTCTCGTTATTACCTGGATTTAAAAAAAACTACCTGATGATGGTCGTATGAAACGACTGAAAGCCGAGCTAGTAGCAAGAATAAGACCTGATAAAACCGGAATTTATAAACACGGATCATACCATTCATTAACGGATTCGAGGTTGATTGTATTTTATTATTAAATATTGTTTGCGAGAGTGATTCTTGCCATATAATTAACTTCATTATTTGTTTTTCGTATGAATGATTTACGTTATATAAATTGAACACGCACCACATAATTGATATATATATATATATATATATATATATATATATATATATATATACAAATAAATTGATAATGTATTAACAAACAAAGGTTTACAAGTGACAAAGACAATAATTTGTGTATAACAAATGAACGTAGAAACTTTTTGTTCCAAACTGTGTGTGTGTGTGTGTGTAATGTTCATGCGTGTCCCAAAAGAGGGATCACGTTCTTCCGCTAGAAATTTACATGTTTACGTCTATGAGGAGAAATGAGAAAAAGAGGGCGAGAAGAGATATCGCCGCGTATTTATTGTATCGGAAAGCCTCCCCAAGTAGCAGTTCCGAAAAGTAAGCGGAAATATACCCGACAATGCATGAGCAAGAAAGGTATACATTTTAAGCAAGGGAGCTAATTCACTAATAGTCATATTGGTGAATGCGACAAGAAGACTTTAGCAGGATCCGGAAACCCAATCCTAAACAGGTAACAAGGGATAAGCCTCTACTCCTATTTAAAATAACCGAAAGGATTGAGTCATGGAAACAAAAAAAGATACCTATAATTATCATCAGAAAGAGACAGTTGAAATTTCTAGGGCACATAATGTTGAAAGACATCTTGGAAAATCTGACACCGGACAGACTGACGGCAAAAGGAGAAGAGGAAAAAAACAACGTAACCTACCTAGAGAGCTTGTGTAAATGGGTGGCCGAACATAGTTTAGTAGAGATAGCAAAGCGATAAAATTTATTAAGAGTTAAAAAGGAGAAGAAATTGTGAAGAGCCATGACCCGAAGGGACACGGCATATAGAAGAAGAAAGCAAAAAAAAAGTAATTCACGGTCTTTTTTCCCACCGAAATCGTCCTCTTCTATGCGCCGTGTCCCTTCAGGACGTGGGCGATCTGTATCTGCTATCAACACTGTCATCTGCATATCTTAAGATTGTGGCCGCCAACAATGAATCCTGCTATGACTTCTAATTTCGAAGTTAGATACGTTAAAATGGACTTCTGGTTTATAAAGTCTATAAAATCGTGAAGACTTATTTTTACTGTTCAGAAACCCGACAGATAAAGGTGTTTTTTGGGGGGTTTTTTTTCTAGAATCCGTTTTACACATTTATAAATTTATCATTCGTCAGTGCATTGAATTTTGCTGTCATATCTAGTCTGGTGCCCCTGAAGGCAAGAGGAACAAAGAAAAACGGTGCATAACCTACCTAACAAGCTTTTGTAAATGGATGTCAGAATCTTGAGAAACTTGTCAAAACTCAAAAAAGGGTTATCGGTCCAGGCGTAACATCTCAACTTTCCCACAACCATGAAATCGCTTCGCTTTGTCTTTCCTATATTTTCATGGCAATTGTTCTGAGTTCTCTTCCTTGGTACTTCGACCACATGAATTTAAGTGACAGATTGTAGAAACTTTGTGCACTTATCTTATCGAAACTCAGTGGAAAGGGAGAAATGAGGGAATTCATCTCTAATCTTGTGACGAAAATATCTTTCATTATATTATTTCGTCTTCACGGAAAATTTATTCATATGAGTTCCAATCGATTGAAGAGGAGTCGAAATTTGCATATGCGTCCGAAGAGAGATAAAACATGCAAACAAAATAGTAAGAGTTTGCTGTATCTTTTCTTCCCTCGTTACGACCGTGCTCCCTCTTTCGAAGCTGTCAGGACGTGTTACCGAAACTGTCAATAAGAGTCCCTTTAATTTTGAACGTTACTTCTACAAGGAGAAGGCACGAAGAAGTAATGGATAGCGGCTCGGATTGAGAAATCGGAGAGCCGAGTTCGAATTCCAGTCGAATCCATTACATTCACTTAAGTGCTAATACCCTTGGGAAAGGTATGAATCCTCTTCTTCTCCCCGCCCTGCTATGAGTAAATAGCAGGACAGGCCAGGTTCTATAGCCTTGGATGGCAACTGGTCTACCGCAGAAAGAAATGGCAACCTACTGTGGGAAAACAATCTGCCTCGTCAGTCATGTATCGAAAGATACATGATCGCCTAAGCGTGTACCACGCATGGCACATAACTGATCCTTCTATCTCGGTCTGTTTACATCTATTTATATATCTCAGTCTATTCACATCTATATATCTATCTATCACAATGTGCTATCTATCTATCTATCTATCTATCTATCTATCTATCTATCTATCTATCTATCTATCTATCTATCTATCTATCTATCTATCTATTTAATCCATTGCATTCATTTATGTGCTAATGCCCTTGGGAAAGGTATGAATCCTCCTCTTCTCTCTCCCCAGCTATGGTTAAATAGCAGGACAGATCGGGTTCTATAGCCTTGGATAGCAACTGGTCTACCGCAGAAAGAAATGGCAATCTACTGCGGGAAAAAATCTGCCTCGTCAGTCATGTATCTATCACGCATGGCACATAACTGATCCTTTTATCTCGGTCTGTTTACATCTATGTATCTATCACAGTCTGCTGATATCTATCTATCTATCTATCTAATCCATTACATTCACTTAGGTGCTAATAGCCTTGGGAAAGTTATGAATCCTCTTCTCCCCGCAGCTATGGGTAAATAGCAGGACAGACAAGGTTCTATAGCCTTGGATGGCAACTGGTCTACCGCAGAAATAAATGGCAACCTACTGCGGGAAAAATCTACCTCGTCAGTCATGTATCGAAAGATACATGATCTCCTAAGCGTGTATCACGCATGGCACATAACTGATTGACTTCTGCAAAGAGAATTACTGGTAGGCAACATATAGTGTTTTTTGTTGCAATCTTTTACACAAATGATTGCCACCGAGATATTGCACCAGTAACAAGTAAGAATTCGTTATCATTTCTTTCTTTGCCGAATTTTGCTTTAAATGCTAATAGTTGCCATTATAGTTTTTCTACCTTCCCTTTCACCAAACAGTCGGATTTGAAACCCCGACAAGATCTGAAAATCTGATTTACTAGACAACCTCAAGCGGAGATTCTTTCAAGCCATTTGAGAGGCGGTGTTAATGTATGGCGCTATTGCTTGGATATTAACTAAGAACCTTGAGTCTAAACTTGATGGAACCTACCTTCGGACGATGAGAACTATATTTAACGTTTCCTGAAGACAACATCCAACTAAATCACAGCTCTATGGACTCGTCCCTGATATTTCTACACTCTACAAGACTCAATAGAAACTGCCTCTAGGAAGCGAAATAATTTACACTGAAAAGGATGTGAAAATTCGCATAACTAAAGACTTGGTCGCCTTAAATAAAATGAACGTAATCTGGAAACCTGATCTACCAGACAACCTCAAGCGGAGATTCTTTCAAGCCACTGTAGAGGCGGTGTTAATGTATGGCGCTACTGCTTGGACATTAACTAAAGACCTTGAATCTAAGCTTGATGGAACCTACATTCAGACGGTCAAAACTATACTTAACATCTCTTGGAGACAACATCCAAGTAAATCACATCTCTTGGAGACAGCATCCAAGTAAATCACATCTCTTGGAGACAGCATCCAAGTAAATCACATCTCTTGGAGACAGCATCCAAGTAAATCACATCTCTTGGAGACAGCATCCAAGTAAATCACATCTCTTGGAGACAGCATCCAAGTAAATCACATCTCTTGGAGACAGCATCCAAGTAAATCACATCTCTTGGAGACAGCATCCAAGTAAATCACATCTCTTGGAGACAGCATCCAAGTAAATCACATCTCTTGGAGACAACATCCAAGTAAATCACATCTCTTGGATCCATCTCTGGTATTTCTGCAATCTTACGCGAACGCAAAATGAGATTTGAAAGACACTGCTGGCAAGCAAAACCTGAACTTGCAAGTGATCTACGGCTCTAGACACCTAATTATGGAACAAGATGGGTTGGTCACCGAGCAACCGCCTATATTGACCAGCTATGTTATAACAGAATGCCATCCTAATGATCTTCCGATCTTGATGCAGGATCGTGATAGTTCGCGTGATAGATTCGTGGATGTCTGAGCTAGATCGACCGAATAAAAATATAAATTAGAGTGGCAACTAGGTCTCATCGTTTCGGTGTTGAAATAGATGTAACCGTATCCTAATAGTTTATTTTCTTGCTTTTTGGGATTCTCTTTCTTGTTTCCTTGCCACCTACGATCTTCAAAAAAATTAAATGCAACATCAATCGCCATTTTCTGTCTTCCAGAAAAACTTTTTAAAAAATTTTCTTCGCATTGTCTTACACAGTCAGTAACTGCTGGCATCTTCGTCGCATTATCGCCTTGCTTCAAACGAAAAGATTAAAAAAAGGAAATTTTTGTGATAACCTTAGTTGCTGTAGCATGGCATCGTTTATATGGCTGTTTTAATCTACCACTTGAGGGGCACTTCATTCGGCATTGTGTCACAACTAAGCTACGCTTAGAAAATCAATTTAATCTACAGCAAGAGCTGGCGGGTGCGTGAATAGAGTAGAGTCTTTCTTTGTGTCGAGGCTGGAATTCACTTTGTGTATTGAATGTCTTTTTATTGAGAAAAGGGGTTAGAAGGAAATATAAAGAAATGTAAATGTTTTTATTGGCCTAAAAACCTTTGTTTAGAGTCACGTGATAGATTTACGACCACCACTTCAATATTTGTATTTTTGTCTTTGAAAAGGCTGGTAAAGCTTTTTGAGATGAGATTTAAAATCTTTGGAGGTTGCTATATCTTACAACATGACATATATATGTTATTAAATTTAACGTCAGGTCGATTAACTTTGATAGATTTTCAGCAGTTCCGATAACTTTTGTAGGCAACAATGCATGGCCATTATTTCGTTTCAATAACATCCTGCTTGCAATCATATCGTAGGTTTTTGATTGGATCATGAACTAAACATTTTTCCCACGTTATTACTGTTACATATGATGTTGGGTAACGTTGCTAACACTGAATATGTTTATTTAAATCAATGTTAAGTTACCTGTAGATAATTGTGGTAGTGTAGCGGACCGTAGGGGTGAAGATGTGAAGAGATATCAGAAGGTTAAACTTTCCTGCTGGCGGGTCCAGCTACATGAGAATGTCGTACTTTAATTAAGTCCAAAGAAAACAAACAAAACCGATATACATGGGTAAACAAATATATATTAATAACAAAACAAGTTAAACAAAGACATGGACTGTTACATAGTGTTTGTATGGAGAAATTATGTGTGTATGTTGTGAGTGTTCGTACGGACGTGTATTGTTCTTAGCGCGTTCCCAGAATTTGGGAAACGCTGTATCTGTGAGAGGTCACATATTGGCCTAAGTGGAAAAAGAGAGAGAGAGAGAGGGGTGTCAGCCAGTATTTATAGCCAGGGGAGAGAGAGAGACCCCTGTTGAAGGATTAAAGAACTGAGGAGGAGCTAACTGCGACAGTATCATATTAATAAGCCGACACAAAAGTAAGGAAAGCGAATTTTGGAGCCTTCTTGTTTTTAATCAACACTAGAACCTTTTCGCAAATGAAAATGTCATCTACTCAGAAGTAAATATTTTATGTGGCACGTAGATACGCCAGTAATTACACAATGAAAATTTCGGAAAATCACAAACAAAATTTGAAAAACTAGTCAGTCAAAATACAGCTATATTGTAGAGGTCAGTAGTTGGTATGATCTCTAGAATTTATATTTAAGCAAAATATCACAAAATATGAAACAATAAGGAACACAAAACGGTTTTTATAACAACAACAATATTTATAATTATATATGTAATGATATACAAGCATAAGAGTTACTTCCCTTTGGCTGGAATTAAAGTTTTTACTAAGGAAATATTTTTATCTGAACTCATAGAAAGTTGAATGAACTTGCCGCTCAAAATGTTTACTGTTGAAAGAATTCTGTAAAGCTGAAAATATGTTCATAAACTTTTTGTTTCAGAAGAGTTGAAGGACTGACTGTTCCGTAATGTTTAATTAGTTTCCGTTGCTTGTAGTTTAATATTCGTAATATGTTGATGCCTGTAATGTTCGTAACGTTTGTAATTAAGGTTCCGTACGTACGTGCGTGTATGTGTGCGTGTGTGAATATGTTTTCATAGCGTTCGCCCGAAAGAAGTCGGAACGCGATTTCTTAAACAGCTACATTTCAGTGGGCGAGAGAAATCAAGAAGAGAGGAAGAACGAACTCGTGTCTGGTATTTATAATCAACGTAATCACGTGATAGGTTCCGGGAAGGCATAGACATAATTTTGGCGGAATTGTTTTTTCGTCAGGTCAGGAACTAGGTCGATGTTATTCGGACGTAGTTGAGAACATGTTTTAAATATTAACCGACCAATGAGAAGCGAGAAAAATGTCAAGGCTCTGTGATTCACATTTTGCACAAAAATTGACATTGAGAGAAATGTGGTAAAATGCTAAAATATCACGTTGAAACACATCGCCGAAGTTAAGCAATGTCAAGCCTGGTCAGTACCTAGATGGATGACTATTTGGGAATACTAGATGCTGTAAACATGGTTGGTGTAATGTATAAAGGTTCGGGATTGTTAATCGGAGAGCCGAGTTCCAATTCCATTTGGGTTCGTTATATTCATCTATGCGCAAATACCCTTGGGAAAGGTATTACATCACCCGCATATCCAAGCTTACATTCCCTATTTAGTTTGCTCAGGTATTGCTGCCATATATGGTCCGTTGCCCCTGCTATTTTCCTAGAGGTACTTGATAAGATCGAAAAAAGAATCAGCAATATTATTGGTCCTGATCTGTCGACTCGGCTTAAGTTATTATCCCACCGCCGTAAGACTGCATCTCTGTACCTTTTTTTTAACAAATACTTTCATGGTAATTGTTCGGGTGAGCTTTCTCTATGGGGCTAGTTTTTAAATTATTGTTTTATCCCCACCCGGCCGCCACAGACAATGAACAGTACATATGGGGAATAGTTAGGATTTTCATAGAGACAATGAGGTATTACGCTGGAGATAGTAAGAACGGTTAGTAAGAATGTGCTGTTTTGTTGTTAGTAATATTGTGGTATGTTTGGGTCAGTGTTTGTGGCCAGCAAGTTTAAAGTTAAGAGAGATGAAGACCGTTCTTTTCCCCCATTTTGGCCTTGTGCCACATTTTTTAAATATTACAAATAAATATCGCTCTTCTCTTTGGTGAATACACGTTGGGGCTAGTTTTTAATTGTTGTTTTACTCCCCTCTCACCACAGACAATGAATTGTACATGTGGGTACAACTTAGGATTTTCATAGAGACATTGAGGTATTATGGTGAATGTAGTAAGAAAGGTAAGTAAGAATATTTTGTTTTGATATTTTGGGTCAGTGTTTGTGGCTAGCTAAGCTTAATATTAAGGCAGAAGAAGACCGTCCTTTTCCCCTATTCCCCTTTTTTGGCTTTCTGTCATATTTTCAATGTTGAAGCATAAATAAATATCACTCTTCGCTATGGTACCTAAACATTTAAAAAAATTTAAACGCAGTACTATACTGGCGTCGAGATCTCATCATTTTACAGTTGAGCTAGCTATATGTAGCCTAAACTTCTATGCAAACAGTTTCTTCTCTCGCACTTCTCGCTTGTGGGACTCCCTCCCGGTTCCATACTTTCCAACCAACTTTAATCTGAAAAAATTTAAATGCAATCTACCGTCGTCCTAATTGCTCTTTTCCCCTCATTACTCATGTTTCTGTTCGTAATTCCTCCACACCCTGTAACCCTTTGTGTGCTAGTGGCTATACTGTCTTGCTTGAGGTGATACCGATTAAAATAAAAAAGCCCTTGTTTGTTGTGCTTAATTGCTTGTAATTTCAGTTTTACTCACTTCCACATACTTCCCAACGAATGTTAAACAGATTTAAGTAACACATTCACTGCTACATTCTTAAGGGAATTGTTACCAGGCTGCGCTGGCTTATATATATATATATAACAGAGGATGTCTGTCTTTTCACTCGAGATCCATCCAACAGATATTGAACAAACTTGGCACATGCATTGTACAATGTAAGAGATAGGTTTTTAGCGTTAAATGATTGATATATAAAAAAAATCAATAATTGATAAATTCATTTTTTTTCCTCCGATTTCACTTAAAATCGGTATGTAGGTTACTTACATCGTGACGAGCTCAACGATACCTTATTTTTGTTTCTACGCCACTGCGTTTATCGAAAAACTGCGAAAAACGAAAAATCGATTTCAACACAAATTTTAAACTAATAACTCCCTCAATTTTCAAGCATTCTAATATAAACGTCACTCAATTGTAGCCAACAATAAGTTTAACAGTCATTTCACGTGATAATCGAGTCCACCCATATAGTGAAAACCCGCGCAAATGACGAAAACTGACGATTTTTACTGGTTTATTTCTTATTTTTCGTCGATAAACGGACAAGTAAGAAGAGGGCGAGAAAAGATATCGCCAAGTATTTGTAGTGTTGGAGAGAGTCCCCTAGTAACGGTTTGGAAAATTAGGAGGAAATAACTAGACAAAGGGTTGATAAGCCGTAAAAATACAAATCAGTCAATGTAAAAATACAAATAAAATATACTGTTAAAAATATGTGTACTTATTTAATTTTAATTTTTTTTTTTGCCTTGTACAAAATATGCACCTTGTGCGATTTAAATCTCTTCATAGAATAACATTAATTTTTAAACACCTCAGTGGTCCGGTAAAACCTTCACACAGTTCGCTCATCTTATTAGGAATATAAAATTCTGTATAAAAAAAAAAAAAAGAAAATAGTTGTTTGTGAATGTGTGAATTCGTTTCGTTTTCATGGCTGGGGCAAATAAGTATGACATGACTGGTCAGGTGACTATAGACTCTTCATTATGATTGGATGTTAATAAAAGAAACAAAAACGGTAAAAAGAACACAGAAGAAAGTCAGAAACGGAAAAAGAAAATGTCTTCTGTTTGTAATCATATTTTTTGTACTTATTGATTCAAAATCTCTAAGCCGCGGTTTACAGTCTTATAATTAAAATGATAGATTGTCAGGTTTCTGTTCAAAAGAGATTTGCAAGAGATTTGCTCCGTGATTTTTTCCCTTTCATTTGACAAATGTTTATTCTTTTTTGACATTTCCTCCGTCCTGTTTGCTATTTATGTTAACTTCGATTTAAGCTTAAGGGCTTCCTTGCTTTCTTCATCTCTCTTCATCTGTCTGTCTAGAGAATCGCTTTATATATGTCTGTTTATCTATCTCACACACTGTAGATAACGGATATATTGAACCTTCTACCTAGGTTTCACTGTTTATATCCAGTGGTGTGAGAGTCAGTTCATCACCTCAAATCTACACTATATCTGTCTCTGTTTATCTCCTCCTCTCTCTCTCTCTCTGTTTATCTCCTCCTCTCTCTCTCTCTGTTTATCTCCTTCTCTCTCTCTCTCTCTGTTTATCTCCTTCTCTCTCTCTCTCTCTCTGTTTATCTCCTTCTCTCTCTCTCTCTCTCTGTTTATCTCCTTCTCTCTCTCTCTCTCTCTGTTTATCTCCTTCTCTCTCTCTCTCTCTATCTCCTTCTCTCTCTCTCTCTTTATCTCCTTCTCTCTCTCTGTCTTTATCTCCTTCTCTCTCTGAGTTTATCACCTCTCTCTCTCTGAATATTTCCTTCTCTCTCTCTGTTTATTTCATCCTCTCTCTCACTCTGTTTATCTCTTCCTCTCTCTCTCTCTGTTTATCTCCTTCTCTCTCTCTGTTTATCTTCTTCTCTCCCACTTTTTATCTCTTTTATCTCCTCTCTGTCTTTCTTCTTTCTCTCTTCACCTCTTTTTTCTCTTACCTCCTTTTCCCTGTCTCTCCTCTTTTTGTCTCTATTTCCTTTTATCTCTCTCTCTCTCTCTCTCTCTCTCTCTATATATATATATATATATATATATATATATATAAACTCAGTGGGCAAATGATATATAAATTTTGATATATCGGAACAATTCTAGATAATTAAATGACAGTGAAAAAATTCTATGCAACATTTTTCGTCCTCTAAAAGGACATCATCGGTGTAAAAAATGTAATATTTTATTGCTGGAATGATTATATATATGTTACACGAGAGTTGTAATTTAGTAGAAAGAAGAAACTGGCCCTTCTAATTTCTTTTTCGTTAATGCTTGTGTTTATTACTTGAGTTTTATGCTGGTTGTGTGGTTGGAGGAAGTGTGTATGTAAATAGATAAGGATTATTGATGATCGTGATCTGTAAACTACTTATTCATATATTTATTTTATTCCTTTATATATTTGAACCTGTCAGCTTTCAGGGCTTATTGGTATGTTCACACTGACTATATATATATATATATATATATATATATATATATATAATATATACATATATATAAAATGAATATAAATGTCTCAAACACTAATATTCCATGGTTAGAATTTATTACAATGGAATCGTAATTACGATCCAATTCGTCAGACTAACTTGTATTCTTGCTCTGTCTTGTATATTGAGCTCTACCTGGATTTTATCATCTTGAATATATATATATATATATATATATATATATATATTTTTATTATGAAATGGACTAAGTCCAATAATTATTTTAATATATGTTTTGTTTATACGTTATTTTTATAGATACAAATATTTAAGTAAATGCCCTGTTTATAATAAACAGCAAGAACAATATTTACCAGCCTAAATGTCCGAAAGATTTTCATAGAAAATATGTGTCCTCCGACAGGAATCGAACTTGTATCCTACACGGAACCGTCATATAGCCTGACGTGCTATACTATTTAGTTACAGGTGAAGCGCCTGGCTAGCAAGGTTAAATTACTGTTTTTAAACTACAAACATCCCATGATTTCTCTCGAACGCTCATATCTACTCGAAGTGCACCTTAACATAAACAAATGACATAATATATTATGAAATGGACTAAGTCCGACAATTATTTTAATATATTATATATATATCTCAAAGGAAAAATATTTTTAAATCTCAAAGAAAATATGTGTCCTTCGACATATTTTCTTTGAGATTTTCTCGGGCATTCAGGCCGACAAATGTTAATACTGTTTATTATAAACATAGCATTTACTCAGATATTTGTATTTATAAAAATAACGTATAAACAAAAAATATATTTGTGCATTTAGGCAGCAATCTTTCTCTCATGCACGTTTCATTGAATATGACAGACAAGGTGCTTTGATTTAGTTTTTATACAATTTCTTATGTGATCTTATTTTTTTTCAGAGGATAAATTATATAAAAACTGTCCAATTGTTCTTTCTTTCCGAGCGCTTTCGGCTATACATTTAGCCATTTTGAAGGCTGAAATATATTAACTGTTAACAAGAAATAGATCGTTGTATGCATTTATATGATGTTTTCTCGCTACACTTTTGTATGTATTTATATAATGATTTCACACTACACCTTTCTTACCATAGCTCAATTAGATCTCATTTAAAAATTCACGAAGATCTACCAGACCCTATTCGTAACATACTTGTTGAGAAAACAAATATAATAGCATCATCTACATGTAAGAAAGGTTAAAAATAATGGAAGCCTTATTAATAAAAACAAAAAAAACAACACTCAATAATATCTACTATGAACATGGACACAATATCTTGACCGTGTTTTGAAAATGAAAACATTATATAAATACATATATACAAGAATCTATTTCTTGTTATATTTCTTCTATACTTAATTTGTTATGACTCATCCAGAAGCTGAGGTATCTGAAGTGTTTAGTGTTTATATTTGTCCACATCTTGAATATTTTATGATGGGTTCAAGGTAGGTGTCGCCAATGCTTTCATTCCAATTCTAGATCATAGCTTCTGTTTTTGGCATCGTTTATCTTGAGTCCTATTTCTTGGAGCACTTTTTAGAGGATGTTTATTAACTGTTCAAGATCATTCTTATCCCAAATAAAACTACAATTGCCATTGGCTATCCATTTTAATTGTTGTTACTGTTGGTAGTCTTCACGTGATATGGTTTGTGTTATTTGGTATAGTTGTTTGTTTGTGAATCTGTAGTGCCAGTCCACAAGATTCAAAGAAGGATGATCTTTGCCAAGACACTCAGGCTTCATTATTTTCTCTTTGAGTTACATGTGTTATCCATTTTACTTGTTACTAGTGTTGGTAGTCCACAAGTGATATGGTTTCTGCTATTTGGTATAGTTCTTTCTTTGTGATTCTTTAGTGCTAGTCCACAATGTACAAATAGAGATAATCATTGCCAAAACCCTCAGCCTTTTTTCACTATTGATCTTAGAAAGTGGCTGAATACAGCTGACACTTTAGATATTTCCGACCAGGTATGGCCTCATGACATCCACATTAAAGTTTCGATTTGACGAGGATATTTAAGGACATGACTCCAGATTTCAAGTTGATGTTTTGGTTTCGTAGCAATAAGTGGTGTTGAGCGAAACTACCTCTGGCACAGTCTATTCACTATTCGGTTTCTTTTTCTCCTATACTTAATTTGTTATAACTCATCCAGACGCTGAGGTATCTGAAGTGTTTAGTGTTTATATTTGTCGATATTTTGAATATTTTATGATGGATTCAAGGTAGGTGCCGTCCCTGCTTTAATTCCAATTCTAGATCATAGTTTTGGAATGGTTTATCTTGAGTCCTATTTCTCGGAAGGAACACTTTGTAGAGGATGTTTATTATCTGTTCAAGATCATTCTTATCCCAACTATAAATATTATTGCGTGAATGCTACTTGTGTTTATGTAGAAAACACGCGTCGCCTTGTATATGTTTTGCGTAATAATTATTGCGGGCTCCAATATGAGTCCTAGTAATAAATGAATAACACAAAGCGGTATATAAAACAAACGATGATGTATGGGTTAACAAAAGTATACAGTGCAAAATAAAAGAAGAAAACGTTTAAACTCTAATTACATAGAAAACATTAAAACTAGTTTTTGTCCGAGAGAAAAGTAATATATTGAAAGTGAAGTGAACGTGAACCCAATGGGGGAACACTTTTTTCCGCGTGCGACTACATCTTCTAGCCGGAGTTGTGAAAAGAAGAAAGAGAATGACTGAGAATACCATTTCCTCAAACCTGTACTAGCGGACGCACTCCGGCACTATAAATACTCCCATTTGGAAATGCATGAACAAGCCATTCACACACAACACACGTACGTACGCACATTCACTTCACATCCATTGGACCAAAAATGTTTTCACATTCTTATGTTACACACATCATTGTCTTTATCACTTGTATAACAACATAAGATACGCAGATGACACGGTACTGATAGCAACAAAACCTCCTACAGAAGGTAGCGAGGGAGAGCGAGAAGGATAACCATAAACTACAAGACAGAATGCATGGTCATCAGTAAAAGGATGAGACCAAAATGCGATCTGCAGGTTGGGGACACTAAAATCAAACATTGGATTGGGATGGCCAAGGATGCATTCCAGAAGCTGGGCAGAGTACTGCGAAACAGGAGGATTTCTATGGTGACAAAGAAAATAGTACTGAGCTACTACGTGACATCTGTCCCCCTATACGGCAGCGAATGTTGGACGGTATCCTCAAGGATGAAGAGGAGACTCGAAGCGACGGAGATGTGGTTCTGCAGAAGGATGCTGAGAATATCATGGAACCGAACATGTGAGCAACGATGAGGTCTTGGAGAGGATGCAAACAAGGAGGAAGCTTATGCTTAACATAAGGAAGAGGCAGATGAAATTTCTGGGACACATGATGAGAAAGGGGGGCCTGGAGAATCTGATACTCACGGGATGGGTAGAGGGAAAAAGAGTCAGGGGAAATGAGCGCATGATATACGTGGCGGAATTGGGCAGTTGGATGGTGGAGCGTGGTCTGGGGGAGTTGGCAGAAACACAAAACCTGTTGAGAGCCACAAGGGATAGGGGGAAGTGGAGGGCCATGATCGTCTACGTCTTGAAATGACACGACACATAGAAAAGAAAGATATCTTTCTTGTTAACACATTATCATTTGTTTGTACATGTATTGGTTCCTGTTGTTTCTTTGCATTTATTCACGTAGACTCACATACCGAGTCCGCCGTTTTTGTTGTTGGTATTCCAGGAGTCACGTGTTTCTCCCAAGAAGCACACAACGTTACTAACCGTCTGCTTAAAGAGCCTCCTCTAGTGACGGTTTTTTTTTTTAGTTAAGTAAAGTGCGGTAACCCACAATACGTATGTCATCTACATAGCCCTCACTTATCAGTACATTTGCCCGAGAAGGGAAGCAGGATCCTCGTCTTCTATTGATAGATTTATTTGGATATGCTTAAATGGGCAGTACACATCTGGATCGGAGGCCTCTCCAGGCATACAAGATAGAATTTCGCAAGAACAATTTTAACAAATATTTAGAAAACTTTTCTAGGATGGCGATTATCATGATCTAATTATGAAATCACTGAAGCTCGGTGTGACCGGAGCGCACTGATTGATCTCCCCCATGCATGCACACACTGCGAGAGTTTGCAGTTAATCTAATACAGATCAAGTGTAAATACATTGGCACTTGACGTACGAGAGTAAATAGCAGTAAAAAAAAAAAACGAACATTAGACGCGATGACAAAGAAAAATCGTTTTAAGCAATAATAGAATTTAAAAAAAAAAATCTTCGACAATTTGTTCCAGTCGAGTTACAATCAAATACCGCAGTCAGCAGAACACGGTGGCACAAGCAGCAAGAGAGAAAGAAAAAGGTAGCAAAATTAAATTAGTGGGTTTTTAAATTGTGTCAAAGATACCCAAAGAAAAAAACTCCAAGTCTTTCTAGTTTATTTCTTTTGATTTGCTGTTTGATACAATCATTTACCAACTCTTTCATCTGAAACCTAAGGTAAATGACACTTTTTTTTTTCTTTGGAATTATGGAAAGAGGTTTTACGAAGTATATGTAAACAGTAACAACAGATTTTTCAGATAAAGACGGATTTTGTTGGTATTTATTAATATATTAGTATTCTTAATCACACCTTTCACTGTTTTGTTAATACTCAAGTTAACCCAATACAGGACCCTACACATTTACCATGGGAATAGCGATAGGCTTGCAACATTGCGTCTTTTTCTTTTTCTTCGTCTTTATTCTTTTCCGTCTTCTTTTTTCTTTTCGTCTTTTTCTTTTTCGTCGTCTTTTTTTCGTCTTCTTTCTTCTTCGTTTTTACCTTCTTTCTTCTTCGTTTTCATCTTTTCTTCTTCTTCTTCACCTTTTCTTCTTCTTCACTTTTTCTTCTCCTTCGTTTTCACCTTTTCACCTTCTTCTTCTTTATCTTCTTCGTTTTCACCTTTTTTTCTTCTTCTTCACCTTTTCATTTTCTTCGTCATTATCTTCATTTTTCTTCCTCTTCGTCTTTACATTCTTTTCTTCTTGTTTGTCTTTACCTTCTTCTTCGTTTTACCTTCTTCCTCGTCTTCACCTTTTTTCTTCTTCCTCGTCTTCACCTTCTATTTTCTTAATTCTTTGTCTTCACCTTTTTTCTTCTTCGTCTATATCTTAATCTGTATCCTTAAATAGAGAGAGTGGTTATTTATCTGCACGCCTACGTCACAACAGAATATGGCACAAGGTCAGGGTTTAGTGTGCAATTTTGAAAGCTGTTAAAATGTACAGGATGTGTGGCGTGGTGTAATGGATATCTGCTCAGAAATGAGAACTCTGTGACCCGATTTCGAATTCTAGTCGAGTTCATTTTATTCACTCATGCGCAAACCCCCCTTTGTATGGCTCAATCTCTTCTCCCCCACCCCAGATTGTCTTGAATAGCAGGACAGACTATAGCCTTGGTTGGAAACCAATCTACCCTGCTGTGTTGAAAAATCTTCTGTCTAGTCAATCATGAATTGAAAGCGACCTGATCGCCCAAGCGTGTATCACCGTATGACATTTAATTGACTGACTGCTCAGAAATTGCTCAAGACCTCTTGGCGCTTCTCCT
>OZ038515.1:4664868-4724868 GCA_964036315.1 Acanthosepion esculentum | reverse complement strand
TATTATGGTAGCTGTAGTATGAATAATAAGTAACAATGTGTTTCATGTAAGAAATATTTACACCAAAACAAGTTATTGTGGCTAGTTAAGTTTAAGAAATGAGATTGAAGACCAGCCTTCCTCTATCCCCTTCCTTTTGGCTTTGTGCCACATTTTTGTATTTTTCAAAACAATTAATACTTTTCTTTATGGTACTTAGACTTTATGAATTTGAGTCAGTACCAGTTTGGAGTAATGGATAGTGGCTCGGATTGAGGAAACAGAGAGCCGAGTTCAAATTCCAGTCAAATTCATTACATTCATTTACATGCTAATACCCTTGGGAAAGCTATGAATCCTACTCTTCTTCCCGCAGCTATGGATAAATAGCAGGACAGATTGGGTTCTATCTCCTTGGATGGCGACTGGTCTACTGCAGAAAGAAATGGCAACCTACTGCGGAAAAATCTGCCTCGTCAGTCATGTATTGAAAGATATATAATCGCCTAAGTGTGTATCACACATGGCACATAAATGAATGATTAGTTTGGCAGCCAGGTTTCCTCATTTTACAGTTGAAATGTCTAGATGTTACTATAAGTTCTATGCTAACTGTTTCTTCTATCACACTTCTGGCCTGTGGAACTCTCTTCCAGCTTCTAGCTTAACAGTTAATTTTGCTCTTCAAAAATTTAAATGCAATGTCAATCATTATGTTCTGTCTTGATTCTTGTCCTTTTATTGTTCTCCCTCCTTTATAAGTTTTTTCACATTTTCTCTAACATTCAGTTATCTCTTGTGTCTCAGTGGCTTTATTGTCTTGCTTGGAGGGAAATTGTAAAGACAAAAATAGTGAAAGATGCCTTTTTAGAAATTAAGCAAAGTATTAAGAAATAGGAAAATGCTAGTGGAAGATAGAAAAACAGAGAAATTTACAAGATGGTGGAATGGATGGGATTTCATAGACTGGAAGTGAGGTAGTCAGATAACGAGAAAAAGTGAGGTAGTCAGATAACGAGAAAAAAGTGAGGTAGACAGATGAAGAGAAAATGAGCAATGACATCAGTGAGAGAGAATGAAAACAAAAAAGGGAACTAGCAGTCAGCACCCACACACATCCAAGCATCGGGATCTATCCTTGTCTCTTTCTCCCTCCTCGTGGCAGCAGATGAGATGGCTGGGAATCAAAGAGAATTTGACGTTAATGTAAATTCGAATTTGGTGGACAATGCACGACGAAGAAGGCCACTCACTTCACCAGAAGCACCTCATTCACTGCTTAAAGAGGATTGAGGCAGGCATGATTTGTCAAACTGGTAATAGGAAATTATATGTGTTTTTTTCTTTTTTTTAAAGGGGAAAAGGAAAAGTTAATATTTATGTGTGCCTGAGACAGGGTGAGAGCCAGTGTGCATCTGTGTGGACAACAGGCAGACAAAGCTCTCAAGTATTCAGATTTAAACCGTTCATTTTTTACTTACAGTCATTTCATGTGTTTTTTTCTTTTTAAAGGGGCTTGGGACAATATTTTCACAGATATAAAGGTGACGTTTCATCATACTATATTTATTAAAATTAATGAAAGAGTTCTTACTAATATTCACCCTATACAATGCCCAAGCGCTACTCAATGTAGATAGTTACTGAAGGAGTTTGTTGCATAAAAAGTAAGAGGTGCATTTAATGAGGATATGGGAGAAAGATAATGGTTAACTGACTTGAACAGATTACGACTGTATTGTTCAGAAAACACCCTCTTGGGAGCTGGTTTCATAAGTTAGAGGTTCATGGGAGGAAGCTGTTCAAAAGGAACATACCTATTATTAATGGAATGCAAAAGGAATGAGGGTAGTTGGCCTTAGAGCATGCAGTGTGGTGGGTCATAATAAGTTACTGTTCTCTCTGTTTCCACTGTGTGTGAGACTACACAGGGTACAATGGATAAGTTGTCATCTAAATTATGCAAAAATGAAAATAACGCTGATATCTTATTTTAACTGATAAATTTACCAAGATTACACAAAAATATCTTTAAATACTAAAGAGTAAAGAGTTTATTCAATAACATCGCCATTAGCTTCAACCATGGCCTCCAGATGACTTTGGAATCTCCTGCATCTCTTCTTGACAGTCTCTTTGTTTAAATTGGTGAATGCTGCCATAATCCTTGCCTTCAGTTCATCTTTGGTGTTACAAGAGAATTTGTTGATCTCTCGCTCAACTGTGCTCCACACTTAATAATACAGAAAGTTGCAGTCTGGCGAGTTAGGTGGCCAGATGTAAGAGGTGATGTTGTCGCAGAAATTGTCTGACAGCCATGACTAGGTTCTCCTGCTTGTGTGGCATAGTGCAGTATCCTGTTGTCAGATATAGGGTCTTTCAGCAGTCACCCTCTAGACCAAGGCGAGCATTAACTCCTCAAGTGTCTGAGGCCCTCGCCAACAAAATTGTGAGTTCTTTTCTCATCAGAATGAGCAGAGTGAGTTTTCCAAACTACCATACCTTCGTAATCACCATTAGACTCGTACAGCTCTTTGTGAATCCTCTGCCCTGCACTGCACAGCATGCTGGTTCCAAATTTCTGGCGTCATGGCACTCTTTTTCTCACAGACTATGCCCAACTGACCCTACTATACTGACAAAAACAAATAATGTACATGCATGAAATTAAAAAAATAAATAAAATGGCAACAATTTAATCATCGTACCCTGCATTATGGTATTCTAAAAACAACAAGGATGAGGATATTTGTTTGAAAGTAAATATTATAAATAAAAACGTCCAGCAAATTGTGTACTGTATATATATATATATATATATATATATATATATATATATATATATATTATTTATATATTATAATTTTATCATATAGACAAAACCATTTTAGTCACAACAAAGATGCAACTTGGTTTCAGTGCATTTTAACTGCACATCTACGGGTGAGGGTCGGAAATGGTTATGAACCCTAGATCCGTAGATGTGCAGTTAAAATGCACTGAAACCAAGTTGCATCTTTGTTGTGAGTAAAATGGTTTTGTCTATATGATAAAATTATATTAAATAAATAATTATCGCTCTACTACCTGTATCGAGCTCTTTTTTGAATGAACGCTGCGAACGTTAGAATTTATATATTACTTTCGTTCTCATCACATCGGATATATATATATATATATGATCCCTTTTTTATATAAATTAAATGCAGGTAATAATTTTGAAGAGATTAAAAGTCATGCATTTTCAGTGACTGGTGTTTCACTATGCACAGGTGAATTTTTCTGGAGCAGTTAAAATTCATGCAAAAATTCAGGGGTTGCACTTCACATGAAGTTGGCTTTTATGCAAGTATACTCATCTTGGAATGAGAAATCAGGGAGTCGAGTTCGAATTCCAGTTGAGTTCATTACATTCACTTACGAACAAATACCCAATGGTATGAATCCATCCCCTCTTCCCCACAACTATGAGTTGAATAGCAGGACAGACTGGGTCATAGCCTTGGTTGGCAACCAGTCTACCGGTTGTAACCTAGAGACGGTTACTGAATAGAATAATCACATGAAGGTTGGTAATGAACTATAATACTTAGGACATGCACAGCACATATAAGATTCGCCAGCATAGAAAAAGTAGTCAACTGCTAGAAATGAGTCAAGTGAATTCCATAATGAATCTCTAACTGCAGGATATCTACCAACCACCCATGCAGTCATATGTGGCACAAGGCCGAATTTAATGTGAGGTATCTGAGCCCATAGACTCGGTCAAAAATTCCCTGTATACCCCATATAAACTTGGGTCAGGTAGCTGTTTCCCGAGACGAGACTCTGCCCTTTGACATAGACTCGTCTGGGGATCCTCTCTACCTCTGGGCAGAGAGTTTAAGCAGCACAGCTGGAGATGAATCTCCAACTGCAGTCCAACATACAGTATTCACTACTGCATTTATGTGAATAGGGACATACCCATTATCGTTCATAGGTATGCTATAACACTACTGCAGAAAGAAACGACAACCTACTGTGGTAAAAGTTTACTGCCTAGTCAGAAACGTGTACCACATATGGCACTTAACTGACTGATAATACTCCAAGAACTTTTATAGATTTTAATTATTTTTTCTATTCCTTTTTATCTATATCCGTTTTTTATTATTAAATTTATTTATTTATTTTTAAAGTCGAGCAGCAGCCATCTTCCCACCCTCGCCCTGTACTAGGCATCAATGTCAACATTTTGAATTGTTGAATCTCTGTGGGCTCCAGCACAGGTCAGAAGAGGATAACATCATTTTCTTATCCTTATCTAGCATCGAACACGAATTTCAGTTGATTTGAAGTTTAGCTGATAAACACATAGAACCAGAAGCAATTATGCCGCACCAGACACTGAAAGGGGGTTGGAGCGGATGGTAACTAGGACGTTTAGGTTGTACACGGGGTGTGGCAGCAGATCGGATTAGTTCAATACGTCAAGCTACGATCAATTCAGAAAAAGATCGATCGAGAATATCTAATTAGCGTGTTTGACATAGCAAATACTCCATTTAAATTGCAACACATTTTTTTTGTGTTTTTGCTGTTGTTATTGGTAATCTTGTTGATATTATTACAGCCATCTCAGCCATCATTTCTTTTATCTTTCCTTCATCGCTGAAGTTTTTTTCACCGTTTTCATGCTAGAAAGAACTGCGAGTGCTCACTGGAGATCAGGTGACATCAAGTTTACGCAATATGTCAGCGGTTTTATCATAATAGTTATCTACATTTTCACAAACAGATCTTCTACTGTGATTTAATGAGGAGGAGCTATAGTCATATCAAATGATCATGGGTCCTGTTCTTTCTATCTATCTTTCTTCCTTTCTTTTTATCTACCTATCTATCTTTCTTCCTTTCTTTTTATCTACCTATCTATCTTTCTTCCTTTCTTTTTATCTACCTATCTATCTTTCTTCCTTTCTTTTTATCTACCTATCTATCTTTCTTCCTTTCTTTTTATCTACCTATCTATCTTTCTTCCTTTCTTTTTATCTACCTATCTATCTTTCTTTCTATCTTTCTATCTTTCTTTCTTTCTTCCTTTATTTCTATCTACCTATCTTTCTATCTATCTATCTACCTACCTACCTATCTATCTTTCTTTCTTCCTTTCTTTCATTATATCTATCTTTCTATCTCTCTTTCTTTCTATCTTCCTTCCTTTCTTTCTATTTACCTATCTTTCTAACTATATATCTATCTTTATCTTTCTTCCTTTCATTCTATCTACCTACCTTTCTATCCATCTTTCTTTCTCTCTTTCTATCTACCTGTCTTTCTATCTATCAATCTGTCTTTCTATATTTCTCTTTCTCTTTCTTACTTTCTATCTATCTATCTATCAATCTGTCTTTCTATATTTCTCTTTCTCTTTCTTACTTTCTATCTATCTATCTATCAATCTGTCTTTCTATATTTCTCTTTCTCTTTCTTACTTTCTATCTATCTATCTACCTGTCTTTCTATATATCAATCTGTCTTTCTATATTTCTCTTTCTCTTTCTTACTTTCTATCTATCTATCTACCTACCTGTCTTTCTATCTATCAATCTGTCTTTCTATATTTCTCTTTCTCTTTCTTACTTTCTATCTATCTATCTACCTGTCTTTCTATCTATCAATCTGTCTTTCTATATTTCTCTTTCTCTTTCTTACTTTCTATCTATCTATCTATCTATCTATCTATCTATCTTTCTTGTCCTGAGTATGATGATAAAACAGATCTGGAAGCAAGGCTTCTGATCAGGAGATTGGAGGTTTTTAAGGAGAGGGAAACGACCACTTAATTGTTGTTGTTCCCAGGTACACCCTGAAATGAGGTGATAACACCTATTGGGTCCCAGCTATGGAAAAATAGTGAACCCCCAAACCAGAAACACCCTTATGAAAGTATAAAAATACAAGCAATACATTTTTATATAAGAAAAAGTCCAAGAATATTTGTTTGTATTAAAATTACCAACAATACATCAATCAACATGAAAGAAACCTTTCATGACAGTAATCCATATAATAGGTGACAATTTCTTAAAGGAACCAAACTGCATTCCAAAATATAACTGGGTGGTAACACCAGTTAGGGTCCTAGCTATGGGCAAATAGTGAACACCCAAACAAAAATCAACAATACATTTTATGATCTACAAAATATACATCTAAAAACATATCTTTACTTTGAAAGTATAAAATTATGTACAAAATTTAGTTAAAAGTATAAGCTTACGTAAAATTATTTAAATTTCAGCATTAAATGAACCATAGAGGTTGATATGCCACTACACAAAACCAGCCAACCAACATGAAAGAACTCCATCATGATATTAAGCCAAATAATATCCTGTAATTTCTTTAAGAAAACTGTATTCCAAAATATAAGTTCAACAAAACTACAACATAAAACACACTATCACTGCCCACATAAACAAGTATATGTAGAAAAGCTAAGTATCATCTACCATGTATTTAATTATGAAAGCAGAATAACATATATATTTTTACTACTTACGAACTTTCAAAAAAATTAAATGTTGGCATTAAATGACCCATAAGGTGTTGATGTGCGGTTTATCAAATTGAATCTTTCTTTTTTTCTTCACTCTGCATCAGCAAAAACTTTCTTAAAAATATACTATAACCAACATTCCTAGCAAAAGACCTAGCAATTTATTCAATGTAATCTTTCAACTTGTCAGCCAAAAACCTTAGTCCGAGAAGTTGCAAGAAGTCACTCTCCTAGAGGTTAGTATAAGCCATGCTGATATAAGTTAGGAAGGGTTCCTGCAGATGATTAAAATAGAGCAATTTTCTTTTGGAGACTTTAAAATATATATTTATGACTGGTTGTTTTGAAGATATTACTGGTGGTTCTTGTTTATTAACTAAGAGACAGTGTCATATGTTGTATTCTGCATCCTGTGGTTTACCCTGGGCCTAAGAAGCCTCCTTCATTCGGGGGGGTTTGGGAGGAATATACATTTTATCATTGTAACATCCTATAGATAACTGAGAAAGAAAGGAGAGATAAGGGAGGTTTTGTGCCCTTTTGTTTCATACTATCTTATACAATACCACCTAGTGGGCTTTTGAAAAAAGCTATCTCCCATGATAACCGAATTGGTGGTCATGGTTTGTCTCTCATCCAGAAAAGCCAGTGTAAACGACATCACTATTTTAAAGAGATATGTCTTGTAATTGATTGTCAGTAGCCACCAACATCCTTATCACCAACTGGGTCAAAAATCCTTACTTTTTGATTATACATGATATTACCACTGGGTCTGATTGTGGAAAGATAAACTCGTAAATGTTTCTGACACGATTAAGATATTAGATTTATTTAATCACTTACGGAAAGTTAAGTGACAAATAACTAATTCCATGTGATTTAATTTGAGTCATTCAGTAGTTACGAAATGTACAAACATATTTCACAAGACTTATCCAAGGCATTTCCCTGATCAACAATCGCATCATTCTGGTGTAGGTGTACATATATATATATATATGAAGAAATATAGTCTTAAAGTGTGCTATATTTATGGGATAAAGTGCTCAATATCAGAGATAGAGCGTGTGAATATAAAAGTGAACATAGAAGTCAACACTTAGAGGCGACAGTACGATTGCACTAGCATGAAACAGACTGTCACCTCTAAGTGTTGACTTCTATGTTCACTTTTATATATATATATATATATATATATATAGCTGGCCACTCATATTCTAGGATATTCTATTTGAGCGGCTAGCCAATCCCTATTGCAGATGCTTGCTCAGGTGTATTTGTGTTTATTCAACACCCACAGAGCCCACCTGTGGTTTATACTGCAACTATGTTGAGCAGACCTTAGTTACAGATTCTGGGAAAGAGCGTGTTATCTAGTATGATCAACAATTTAAACAATGGCCCTCCACAATTTCCTGTCCTTTGTAGCTCTAACAGTCTTTTTCGCTCATTCACTAATATATGCCATGTAGGTTATTCATTGTTTTTCTCTGTCCCTCTTTTGCCTTCAATCTGCCCTGAGAGTATCAAATAGTTCAAACCCTCTTTCCTCATGTGTTCTAGAAATTTCAACAGTTTCTTCCTGGATTATTCCCAGCATCCTTCTGCAGAACCATATTTCCCTTACATCAAGTCTCTCCTTCATTTGTCAGGAGATTGCCCAGCATTCGCTGCCACATCAGAGGATTTACATTTGATTACAGTTCAGTACTTTCTGTTTCTAACAAAAATTTAATTCTTTACTATATGGATAAATTCATATTAATGATTTTAATGGCCATAAAATTGAGGGATCGATTTCCTTAGTAATGAACTTATCCTTTCTACTCCTCCCCCACCTTCTCCTCATTCCCTTTCTATTCCTCCTTGTTTTGTTTCTACTACTACTACTCCTCCTCCTTCTTTCTCGCTCATACTCCTCCTTCTTTCTCGTTCATACTCCTCCTTCTTTCTCGTTCATACTCCTCCTTCTTTCTCGTTCATACTCCTCCTTCTTTCTCGTTCATACTCCTCCTTCTTTCTCGTTCATACTCCTCCTTCTTTCTCGTTCATACTCCTCCTTCTTCCTCGTTCATACTCCTCCTTCTTCCTCGTTCATACTCCTCCTTCTTTCTCGTTCATACTCCTCCTTCTTTCTCGTTCATACTCCTCCTTCTTTCTCGTTCATACTCCTCCTTCTTTCTCGTTCATACTCCTCCTTCTTTCTCGTTCATACTCCTCCTTCTTTCTCGTTCATACTCCTCCTTCTTTCTCGTTCATACTCTTTCTTCTTTCTAGTTCATACTCCTTCTTATTATTTTTCATTCATTCATACTCCTTCTTCTTCTTTCATTGATACTCGTTCTTCTTCTTTCATTCATAATCCTTCTTCTTCTTTCGTTCTTATTCCTACTTCTTCTTTCGTTCTTATTCCTACTTCTTCTTTTGTTCATACTCCTTCTTCTTTCATTTATACTCCTTCTTCTTCTTTCGTTAATACTCCTTCTTTTGTTCGTACTCCTCCTCCTTCTTTCATTTGTTTGTACTGTTTCTTCTTCTTTTGTTCGTACTCCTTCTTCGTCTTTTGTTCATACTCCTTCTTTCAATCATACTCCTCCTTCTTCTTTCATTCGTACACCTTTTTCTTCTTCTTTCATTCCTACTCTTTCTTCTTCTTTCGTTCTTACTCTTTCTTCTTCTTTCATTCCTAATCCTTCTTCTTTCGTTCCTACTTCTTCTTCTTCTTTTGTTCCTACTCCTTCTTCTTTCTTTCCTACTTCATCTTATTCTTCCATTCTTACTCTTCCTTCTTTCACTTTTTCTTTTTCCATTTCTTTTCCTTTTCTATCATTCTCCTTTCTCATTATGCTCCACTCTTTTTCTCCTTCCACCTTTCTACTTCATCTCATTTCTCCTCAGCTTTCTCTTCTCATTCTACTTATTTCTCATTCAGCTCCTCTTCTTGATTTCTCTTCATCTCCCTCTTCTCTTTCCTCCTCCTGTATCCCATTTTTTTTATTCTTTTTCCTTTTCTGGGTCACTGTCTGCTGTGCACTCACAGTTCATTTTCTAAATCCTTTTTTTACCATTTATTCAATTAGTATAAGGAAATGTGTCTACAGACGGCCGTGTCATCATTACTCTTATTGTCAGCAGCAGTTACCACAGTCCCCATCTTGTAGAACCAAGGTCAACTTCAAATGCTGACCAATCAGTAAACTTCAGCATCATATAAAATGTTCCTCCAGGACAAAGATATCAAATTGACTTTTCTTGGTGAGGTTTTAACTTACCAAAATCCCATCAGCAATCTTTGAGCAAAGTGATGTCATTATTTGGGGAAATCTTTTGACTTTTCCAGATGGCAGACGATTTTTTTTTGTTTTGTTATTTGAGTATTTCCCTGAAAAAAAAGTTTATACAATAATTTTTCTTTCAAACTATTCATAAAATATCATACCAGACTGAACTAAGTTTAGGAGCTCACTAGACTATGGGAAGGACAGTTCTTAATTAAACACATAAGGATTGCATGCAGGGATGAGTAATATAATAAAAAAAGAAAACATTTTTAATCATTTCACCCCAAATGGGAATGCCACAAGTATGCAAAGGGTTACAGGAAGTGAAAGAAGACTGAGAATAGGGAGGACTGAAGAAAGGACAAAAGATGAACGGGATTCAAAAAGACAGAATATAGTGATTGATGTTGCATTTAATTTTTTGATGATTTTAGTTACCAGGTAAGCATGTAAGCAGAAGGGAGTTCCACAGGTGGCAAGTGTGAGAAAAGAAACTGTTGGAGTAGAAGTGGAGGTTATATTTTGTTATTTCAACAGTAAATGGGTGAGACCTACATGCCAATCTAGTAGCACACTTAAATTCATATATTCAGTGCACCACAGAAAATAACTCATCAGAACAGTTACCATGAAAATATTTGTAGAAATGACAGAGGGAAGCCACATCACATTGGTGAGAAAGTGACTGACGTCGAGATGCCTGGACAGGATTGATTACATTGCAGATCCTTCTTTGGATTTTGTCAAAAATCTCTGGATGTACAGCAGGTGCACCAGACCAAATATTGCAATATTTTTCAATGCATGGACAAATGGTTGATTTGTAAATGTGCATGATGGATACTCACGAGAAAAATTTTCTGGCTTGATGCAGAGACCCAACTGAACTATTTGTTACGGAAACTACAGCTATATCAGTGTGGTTGTGACTGTTTCACATGGAAGCTGTTGGAAGAAATAAAAAAAAAACACAAAACAATATTTTTTTTTATGCTTTAAAAAGGACGTGCATTAACAGATAACTAAAAATGTTGCATTCCAAAAACTGAAAATATTAAGAAACGGACAAACTTTATTAGAAAAAGATAAGAGTGGTCGACATTACACTACTGCTATATAACAGTGAATATTGGATAATTTCTTCACAGTGGAAGAAGAGATGTGAGGCAAAAAAGATTTAGTTCTACAGAAGGATACTGAGAATACTATACATGGAGCATGTTAGCAAAAAAAATAGAAACAAAAAAGGACATTATCCATACAAACTAGTCACTTACAAAAAAATTAGTTTTTCCTTTAAACATTTAAGCTAGCTCCTGCGGAGAGCTCTTGATTGAGCCTTCATCACAATAGGTAATGAGGAGTAGATGTGGTAGTCAACAATAAACTACAGAACTCAAAATCGATCATGGCTGACTGTTGTTTGATCTGGGTTTTCATTTGCATGGAACTTTCTTTTCCTCGCTGAAGCCTTAATTCTTTTGATTGCAATCTGATCCTCTGTTTGTAAAGATTTCTTTTTGCAAGTATTGCATTAATATTTAAGCTTAGCTTTTAAAGTTTCAACAATAATTCTTCCACTGCCACTTAAAGACAGTTTGATGTAAGTAGGTCCTTACTTGCTGTACAAATAATTATTTTTATTTTATGGTGGACTTTTGCTGGATTTCACAATTAATTAATGAAATGCCCAAATTATGATTACTTTTCATCTACCCATTAGTGTGTGTGAAAAATGAAAGGAAATAATATTAACTAGCTTAAAAGCCGCCATATTGGGTGGCATTTAAGCTAGCTCCTATGGATGGTTCTTGAGTGGGCCTTCATCGCAATAGGTAGGGAGGAGTAGATACAATAGGCAACAATAAACTAGAGAAGAACTCAAAATTTATCACTGCATTTAAGCATACTTTTTAAAAGGTTAGTGAAAATTCTTCTGCTGCCATTTAATTTAAAGACAACTTCATGTACTTGGGTCCTTACTTTCCATACAGACAATCATTTTTATTTAATGGGTGACATTTACTGTATTTCACAATTAATTTCAACCATTCCCAAATTTATTTCCAAGTTATAAAAATTGTTGTCATACAAAAAAATTTGTCACAAAAAATCACATTAAAAAAATTGGCAAAAACAATCGCAATTGGGAATCCAAAATTTCAGAATTGCAGATCCAGCTCAGAATGTTTTTAATTTGTTCACAGAGTTGGCCTGATTCCAGAATAAGATATCTTGGGCTATGGTCTCTGGAAATAATGGAAAAAATGGACAATTTTATTTTAAAACGCTGTAATTTGACAAAAGTAATTTTTTTAATTGAACATGAGATATTGAAAGTTAGAGAGTTGTGTCCCTTTAATTGTTTTTTTATCAGTAGAAACCAAAATGGTGTAATCTGAAAGTAATCAGTCATGAAAACTTGGGAATTCCAAAATTTCAGGATTGCAGGTCTGTATCTGGCCCTGAATGTTTTTAATTTGCTCACAGAGTTGGTCTGATTCCAAAATGGTATAATATGTTGGGCCATAACCTCTAGGAATATAGTTGAAAAAGTGTGATACACTGACATTCACATTTATTATATATATATATATATATATATATATATAAGTTTCATTAAAAAACGACAGACAAGGTACTACAGTTAAGTTTTTTATTTAATTTTTCTTGTGTGCGAACAAGAGCTTTCTTTGGTGGACAAACGAAACCGGACTCATAAATAATTACATCGGTCACACAACCACATGCTTATCCAGACATCTTACGTCACACCTATCCGATCACAGCTCAATTAGAACCCATTTAAACACACACAAAAATTTACCAGACTCCGTTAGAAATATACTAGTAGAAAACACAAATATATTAATTGCTTCCACCTGTAAAAAAAGGTTGAAAATAATGGAGGCTTTAATAATAAAAAAGAAAAAGCCTACCCATAACAATATTAACTACGAACAAAGCCACAACATGCTAACCGTATTCGGAAATTAAAACACCACTACTACACACTAAGACATATACATAATGCACACACTCAATTAAGCTGAAAAATCAAATCATCCTTGATAATGGCTAAAGGTATAGCCAAAAGCGCTCGGAAAAAATAAAACATTTGGACAGTTCTTACACACCCTTTGTCCAGCAAAGAAAGCTCTTGTTCGTACACAAGAAAAATTAAATAAAAAACTTAACCATAGTACCTTGTCTGTTGTTTTGAATGAAACTTGCATAAAAGAAGGATTGCTGCCTAAATATACAACTACATACATACATATATATATATATATATATATATATATATATATATATATATATGATGTTTCTTTTTGAATCCTTTTTTATAGTTCTTGCTCATATTACATTTTTCTCATTGTTCACTGAGTAACCCTTTGCATCATTTGGGGTGAAAATAAATCGATAGATATTATGGTAAGAATGTAAATAAAAAACATAGGTAGCTAGGCGGGAATAATTATTCACAACTTTCTAGCTATTTTTTTTTTACCTATATTAATACAATTTTTTCACACGTCTTCTTCTATCGACATTCTTACGTATATTAATTGTTCGCACATTGCTATCAACATTTTTTTTTTATATATAAATGTAATTTTTCATTTATCACAAGTTGATTTTTTAGCAATCCTAATGAACCAATGCATGAACACTGTAAAATTCCTGTATTAATTACAAGTTTATTTTTTTAAAAAATATAGCATTAAATAAATATTGACCATATAGGCCACCACAGATTTCTCCAAAAATTGTTTTAATGATAGTTTTCTTATTCTGTTGTTGTTAGTGTATACACCTGCTTGAGTTACGGTCACTATTTTCTTATATTTACTTAAAAAGGGAGATTAGTAACAACTAGTGTAGATTGTGAAGTCCTACTAAAGAAAGACTCTGCTTCCAATGGGAAATGAGCCCTGTGTCCCTTTCTTTCCATCTGGGGAAAACCACTCCTCTAGCCAAAGCAGGCCATTACCAATTTGGCCACTGGGAACGATAATGATAAAGGAAAATTTGATTTACCTATTTAAGGCCGTCCTGGGTATGATGACAAACTACATCTACGTCCTGGGTAAGACGATAAACTGCATCCAACAGCAAGGCGTCTGAGCAGGAGGTTTTGAGGAGCATGGAACCACTACTTAATTGCTGGTGTTCCCAGGTCCACCCTGACTCGATGTGGTAGTACCTGTTAGGGTCCCAGCTCTGGTCAAATAGTTAACTCCTAAAATATGTAAAAAATAAGTTTTAATACCAGCAAAACAATTTTGTAAAAAATTACCAGCAATAAATTTTTGAAGAAAAAATAATTACCAGTAACACATTATTACCAGCAATACTTTTCTTTTTTTTTAAAATTACCAGCAATACTTAAAAAAAAAAAAATATTACCAGCAATACTTTTTTTAAAAAAAAAATATTACCAGCAATACATTTTTTTTTTTTTAAATATTACTGCAATACTTTTTTTCTTTTAAATATTACCAGCATTGCAATTTTTTTTTTTTTTAAATATTGCTGGCAATACTTTTTTTTTTTTAAATATTACCAGCATTGCAATTTTTTTTTTTTAAATATTGCTGGCAATACTTTTTTTTTTTTTTTTTTAAAGTATTGCCAGCAATATATTTTTTTTAAATAATATTACCAGCAATACATTTTTTTTGAAAAAAAATTTTACCAATACATTTTTTTAAAAATATTACCAAAAACACTTTTTGAAAAAAATATTGCTAGCAATAAAAATCTTGTCTGCATTAAATAACCCATTGATGGTGTTTTGCCATAAAACAAACTAAACCAGACCAAACTAAACCAGACCAAACTAAACCAGACCAAACTAAACCAGACCAAACTAAACCAGACCAAACTAAACCAAAGCTATTTAAGGAACACACATGTCTTGTTGGGTCTTCTCTGAATTTCTATCTGCGAACTTCAATTTTGTAGCTGAAATTAAACAGTAATTTTTAAATGAATTTCTTTTAATCTGACATTATTTCTTAAGTCTGTAAACATTAATATTAGTGAGTAAAAATGATTGAGTTGCTTATACAGTTTTTTCATTTTCTTAATCGGTGAAATTAGTAATAACTGGCCTTGATAGAGAAGTTTGACTAAAGAAAAAAAATATGCCTTCCATCAGGAATCGAACCTGTACCACTTTTTCTTTTAGGGAAATCACTCCTGTAGCCAAAACATGCAGTTACCGATTTGGCCATGGCTGACCATTTTGGTAAAGCAATTTACCTATTTAAGGAATGCATATCTCTGATTCGGTCTTCTACAAATTTATATTTACTACATAATTTTTCCCAGCTGAATTTTAAACAGCAGTAATTTTTAAAATAATTTTTAATCTTTCATTATTTAAGAAATAATTAATTTTTAAATTATTAATTTTAAATATAATTTCATTATATAAGAAATACTTTTGGGTTTAAAAAAAAAAAAAATTTAAATTAATGATAAGTTTATAAAAACAACCCCCCCCCCCCAGAAAGAAATACCTCCAGTTTAATGGTACGATATTGGCTAGATGAAGACACTATTGGCACTAATGTCTTACCATTATGCTGGGGCTATTTTTTCTTCACCCTGTATATGCAACTGTACTCATATTTAATGAAACTTTAAGCAAGTCCACGACTGACATCATTGTAGCTGAAGTAATTCCAAGAAACAAAAAAAATGTAAAAAGGAAACAGTAAATTTTTGTCTGGATTTCTGTGATGAGGAATTATTATCTACACTGTTTACATTTCGACTAAATCTTTATCTTTGTTGTTGTTATCACTACCTTTCAGCTGTTGTGCCCTTGGGATCTTCCTCAGGTGTATATTGAACAGAGTAATCTACAGGGAATTATCATCTAAACCCTTTATTTAATCTACAAGGATGGACTGTTCTCATTCCATTGCTCATGTCTAGGAATATTTAGTCTAGTTCTCTTTTTTAGTACTACTCAGTTGTTGCTGTTTCCACTGAGTCTAAATACACACCGCCCAGTCCGAGGATTGAACTTACCATCAAATAAAATTAACCAAAAAGATTTATTAAATACATTATTTGATACTATATCTAAGAAGAATTATACCAATTCTACTTGTTCAGTTACATTGGAATATCTTTCTTTTCTATTGGGCTGGCCAAAACGTTTGTTCCGTAGATTTTTTATGTTTTTTTAAATGTTCTGATATTCTCAATGTAAAACTGTAGAGAAAATTACAGGAAAATACTTCACTGTTATTTCCTAGAATTCATGGCAATTCCAAGATAGTAAAGAAAAGGGAGTCAATGGAGATAGGACATGGCTGTTGAAGACAAAAATGGAAAGAAGCAGATAGTCTATAAACAATTAATGTAAAAAAAAAAGGCAAAAAACAGCAAGGTGTGAAAAAGTGTATTCATTTAGGTAAGAAAGGAGGTAGGTTGTCAAGTGTGAAATATTTTATTGAAGAAGCAGATAAAAGAAAAGTAGATAATAAGGTGCAAAATATTTGTATAAAAGACGGAATTTGGTGAATGAATCTGAGATTTTATCTCGACATTTTCTTAATTTACTTAATTTGATTAAAATAACTTCTTACTAAAGTTTAACAAGAACCACTGAATTAAATAAGAAATAAAATTAGCAACTCAGAAGGGTTTATTGCTGTCATATGCAGGTGGGAAGTGCCCAGCCTTCACTTTACAATCTCATTAGTTCAAAAGTACCTCAGTGACCTTGTAGTTGATGAATTATTTTCCATTCTGCAACCATAAGAACAGATAAAATCATAATCATAATGACAGACAAAACCATAATAACAGATAAAACCATAATCATAATGATAGACAAAACCATAATAACAGATAAAACCATAATCATAATGATAGACAAAACCATAATAATAGACAAAACCATAATGACAGATAAAACCATAATCATAATGATAGACAAAACCATAATAATAGACAAAACTATAATGACAGATAAAACCATAATCATAATGATAGACAAAACCATGATAACAAATAAAACCATAACACTTAAGCATAGCTGAGGAACTTGCTAGTTGCACAAGAGGTAATCAGTCCTTGTTTGACAACAAAGTAAATTGTCCTGTGTACCAAAGATTTTCTGTTTCCCGACACAATATATATCTAAAACTGAAAGCCACATCTAAGTCCTGTCTTTTGTTTCACAGATAAGAACGTGTTAATGGACCCTACTTACTGACCCCTTGATTTCTGGTACATTATTTCGACAAACCTGAAACATGGATGAAAACCCTTTTACCTGTCAGAAACCTACATTGATACTTGGTTGGATGGTGTAAGTGCACCCACAAGCTTTCTAATGGCTTGTCATGTTGCTGTCAATCACAGAAAAGATCAGACATAATCAGTTAAGTACTGACTGCAACAGAGCATTTGTCACTTTCACTGGATATCTTTTAAGAGATCACTTGGAGATAAATTAAGACAATGCAGTAGATTGTTAACAATAAAATTTTACTATCATGTACCGATGTTGTCATTTCTGTTTTTGTTCTTGATGCCCTCTTGATCCTGACCAATGTTTGTAGCATTAAATTTATCATCATTATATGCTTTGCTATTCTGACCATAATTTAAATGTATACCTTTGTACTCTTCTAAACTTCATGGAATTTTGAACGGAACACTTTATTAAATCTACAAGAGCAGATTGTCCTCGTTCCATTTGTTAGGCTGTAGTAGAATTTTGAGGGGATAAAATTCAATACAGCAGCTGTACACCTCCAGAAATCCTCCTTCATGCCATGTAACAACTCATAGGGCCAACTCCCCACCCACATTTGGCACTTGTTTATATCTACGTCGAGAAGTAAATTACTCTCTTGAGTAGTTTGTAACACCCTGTCTATCATCTCTCAGTTGCATCTCTGTCTTCAGGCAGAGTGCACTCAGGGGCGACTCCATCAAAGGACAGTTGCAACTGAGAAAAATTATACTAAGAGGTGCCGACCCTGGAGAACAGCTGGCTGAGGCCACGCCCTCTCATTGCACTACAGAGAGAGGTCGATGCATGCACCAAGGCCAGCGTAACCAACGGTTGCGGGGATGGGGAACTTTTGTTCCTTCCCCCAGGCTCCCCACATTAAACTGACCTTGTGTCACAACATGACCTCGTGGTGGTGGGGTGAGATAAATACAAATAATTATTGACCAATTTTATGATTTTGATATTTTTGTATTATATCAAGTATTAAGAATATAGTAAATAGGGTCCACAAATTGGAGTAGAGAGTTATCAATAATAATGTTCTGACTTCAAATCTATGGTTATCTCCCATTAACTCTATGTCTTTAATTTTTTTTCTAAGCTGATAATGGGGATTATTCAAAAGAGATAATAATAATCTGGATTAGCAGTGCTTTTGTCCCACACTCTAATATGGTATAAAAACAAAACATTAACCTGAATACTTAAATCATGTTCTTAAATAGTCTCAGATCAAGACTTTCATGTATGCAGAAGAAATCCACTCACCTTCCAAAAGACTAAGCGTATGCACCTGTCGATGCCATTGGATCCATGATAAAAAGAGAAAAAATGGGAGCAGGCTCTTCGTGTCCTTTATAACAGAAAGCAGTTGATGGCGTATCCCGGATGCACTACCGACAGGGTTGATGGAATAAACCGGACATGCTTTGCTATGGATTGGTATATCTACTTTTAAATGTATATAAAGCCAGTTGTAGTGAAGTAAACAGACAGAAGAGTGAAATTGCAGCTATTTGGACCGACATCACAGTGAATTCGAGACAGTTTGCTACAACATGGATATAATGCAATGCAGCAAAGGTGTTCAGAAATATCTAAACTGTCATGGCTGCTCACTAATATCAGTGCATATAAATGGCTTTCAGCAGATGGAGCATATAGATCTTAGTAAAAAAATATCTTTCTTTGACAATTGTGGATTGACACTACAGAATCACAAATAAAGAACTCTACAAAATAACAGAAAACACATCACTTGAGGATTTTCAACAACAGCAATAATTAAAATGGATACCATATGTAACTAGAAGAGAAAATAATGACATAATCAAGATGTTGACATTCCACACTACTTCAAACAAAAGGTTAGGAAGGAAACCCCCATGAGTACTAGAAAGAGTAATAATAGTAGACTTGAGGAATCTAGTTTCTTGAAAGATTGTTTTAATAGAAATATTTGATAAATTTCAACTGAAAGTAGTACTGACTGTTTGATAACTGAATGTTGAATGTTTTTTTTTAAGGGAACAGCTAATATTATAATATCCATTTTGAGAGGGTAAATTTAACCATACATTCATGTTTGTTTTCTCTGCATCTCTAAAAACCAAATTTAGCCATCTTTGTTTCTTAATAATATATATATATATATATATAGGAAGAAATATAGTCTTAAAGTGTGCTATATTTATGGGATAAAGTGCTCAATATCAAAGATAGAGTGTGTGTAAATATAAAAGTGAACATAGAAGTCGACACTTAGAGGCGACAGTCTGTTTCATGCTAGATGCAATCATCGGGCCTGATGATTGCATCTAGGATGAAACAGACTGTCGCCTCTAAATGTTAATTTCTATGTTCACTTTTATATATATATATATATATATATATATATATATATAAATGTATATGTAAGCAAATATGTGGATGTAGATCCGACGGTATGATGAAAATGTGGAAAAGACAAAGCAAAATCCGAATATGTGAGTTTACTGTTTTTTATTTTAACAAAATAAAAAACAGTAAACTCACATATTCGGATTTTGCTTTGTCTTTTCCACATTTTCATCATATATATATATATATATATATATATATATATATATATATATATATATATATATATATATTGCCTACAAATTCTGACTGCATAGACATGAATTTCATCAAAAATGTCCGAATGTTATTTGTCTGAAAATTGCAGCAACACGTCACTGTCAATGAAATAAAACACTATGGTGGCTCCATCTATTGGTAGAAATAGTTACCACTTCAATGCATTGGAGATTGCATGACTGTAGTAATTTTTAAATGAACTTTCTTTTCATATTTTTTTATTTTCATTGCTAATTTTTTTTCTTTTTCTCTCTCTCTCTTTTCTAGGTAAGAGCCAGATATTGATCAGTTATATTGATAAAGTAGAAATCTTCCAGAATAAATTCACAGTTCTGGACATGATGTCAAAACATGAGCTACTGGAGAACATTCACTGTTTACAAAGGTCAGGTCAGTCGTACTTAAATTTAGAAATCTGTTTGATTACCTCACTCTAAATCACTGTTCCTAAGCCATTTTTTTTTTAAACTTCAGGGCACTCTTGTAGAATAACTAAAACCCTAGGATTCAGCTTAAATTTTAATAAAGGGGAATTAGTCATGAAATTTGAAAAGGTGAAATTTTGGTTTAGCGTTCCCAATAAAGATTAGCAATATAGTTTTCATTTAGAGATGTATGATGCCGAGGATACCACGGACTGAACATGTGAGCAACGATGAGGTTTTGGAGAAAATGGAAACAAAACGTAAACTTATATTTAACATCAGGAAGAGGCAGTTGAAATTTCTGGGACACATAATGAAGAAAGAGAGCTTGGAAAATCTGATACTCACAGGGAGGATTGAGGGAACGAGGGAGTGAGGAAAGCAGCATGTAGCATATTTGATGAGCTTGTGCTAATGGATGGTAGAATAAGGTTTGGGAGAAATTACAAAGACAAAACTTATTAAGATCTTCAAGAGACAGGAAGATGTGGAGAGCCATGATCGCCTACGTCCTGAAGGGGCATGACACACAAAAGAAGAAGAATCTAATTTTTTTTTTTAGAGAGTCTGATAATGACTGATTTAAATCCTTTGAGGAAGGCAAAAGGGAAAGAATTGTCTGCTCCTCCTCAAAGATTAAGGAATTTAACATCCAGTTGAAATTTCTGTCTTGCTAGAATCTGTCTTGCATATTTGTCTACCATTTTCTCTTGCTTTGAATGCTGCTGCCACATCTAGTCTGATGTTCCTGCTATATATTTAAAGATTTTTGATAAAATCCAAAGAAAAATCTGCAATGTTAATGGTCTTGACTTGACATCTCGGTTTCAGTCACTTTCCAACCAATATAACATAGCTTCCCTGTGCCTTTTCTATAAGTACTTTCAGGTAAAACCAGCAACACATTTTTGAAAAAAAGATTTTACCAGCAATACATTTTTAAAAAATACTACTAGCAATACATTTTTAAAGAATTATTACCAGCAATACATTTTTGAAAAAAAATACTGCCAGCAATACATTTCTTAAAAAAATACTAACGCAATACATTTCTAAAAAATACTACTAGCAATACATTTCCCCCCAAAAATACTACCAGCAATACATTTCTAAAAGAATACTACTAGCAATACATTTCCCCCCAAAAAACACTACCAGCTATATATTTCTAAAAAAAATACTACCAGAAATACATTTCTAAAAAAATACTACTAGCAATACATTTCCAAAAAAAATACTACCAGCAATATATTTCTAAAAAAAAGACTACCAGTAATATATTTCTAAAAACAAAATACTGCCAGCAATACATTTCTAAAAAAATACTACTGGCAATACATTTTTGAAAAAAAAAACAGAAAAAAACATTACCAGCAACATATTAAAAAAAAATTATTACCAGCAATAAAAAATCTTGTCAACATTAAATAATCCATTGAGGTTGATATGTGATAAATCAAATCAAACTGAACTAATCTCTTAGGACAACTTCACTGTAGAGGTTGAATAAATCTGCAGAGAAATCACATCCTTCTCTTACATTTATTTCTAACAAAATGTTTCCCATTTCTTAGCACCTTGCTTAGCATTTGCAATCTCTTTTCACGAGTCCAATGTGTGTTCAGATTTTGGTGCCACATTTTCTATCCTCTGTTAAAAGACTTCCCAGATATTTCAACTTCTGTTCTTTCTTTATGTTGACATCTCCAATTCATAACTTGAATCTTGGGCTTTTCTCTTGTTGGTGACAATATTTTCTGTCCGTTTATCGTTAGTCATTTTTTCTTGATTTCTTCTATGAAAAAACAGACTAAACAAAGAAAAGAACGATGAACTGTTCTTTAATATCTAATCTCTAATATCTTACAACTACATAACATCAATATATACAGCAGCAAAAGTAGAACAATACAGGTGAGAGGAAATTTTGAGGCAACATAGATGTGGTTCTACATAAGAATGTTGAGAATTCATAGACTGGACATTTTCCCTGTTATACTCCCTTTAGACCCTGTTCTGCCATCCATTTACACAAGCTTTGCTAGGTATAGATTACTCACTTGCTTGTCTTCGATATGTCCTGTGAACATCAAATTTTCTAAACTCGCTTTTTAGCTTTTAGAATACCTCTTTAAATAGCTGAATGTGTGTTTGGATTTCGGTACCACATGTTCTATCCTCTGTTAGAACACTTCCCAGATATTTCAACTTTGGTACTTGCTTCATGTTGTTTCCAATTTGTAACTTATATCTTGTACATTTTCTCTTGCCGATGACCATATTTTTCAGTTTTCTTCCAAATGACGTAACTTTTCTTTCCTTCTTTTACTACCCTGTCTAGCACTGCTAATAGTGGGAATAGGAATATGCTTGTAAAAGTGTTCAGTTATAATCTCAAGTCATATCTTTAGTGTCCGTTTGCTATGTGATTGATTGATGATGTTCATTTGTCATGAGGGCAACATTTGACTTTTTCGCTAGTCCAATGCATGTTCGGATTTGGGAGCCATATTTTCCATCCACTGTTAAAACACTTCCCAGTTTGTTTTTAAATAATTTTTCATCTCACGTTATTTGTTCTTCTTATAAGCATTATTTTTAGTCTGCTAAACCTATTTGAGATGTTATCACCATATTTTTTTTTTAAACCGCTCTAAATTGAGAGGTCCAACTAAAGTAAAATGCAGCCTCCGACAGGAATCGAAACAGCACCCCCTTTTTTACCACTTTTATCATTCGGGCACAGAGCCTGAATGACTGGATAAAGTCAGTATAATATGTAAAAGAAGTTTCGGGTAAAAGGTAGCTCATATAAATTCACAGGTGTCTCAACAAGAAAAGCATTACTTCTGTTGCCATAACCTTTAAGACTTCCTAGTCGCATTATCACTGCCTTCATGGAATTCTCACTATGCTCCTGTAGAAACACATTTCGTTTGCCTTCCATGTTGTCCTCATCTGTAGAATGATAGCCTAACATTTAGCGCCACATAAGAGGATGAATATCCCATAGCAATCCAACATTATTGTCCTTGTTTTTGACGATGTTTCTTCCATTTCTCAGCACATTTCTTAGCTTTTGGAATACATCTTTTATTTAAACATCTGTACTTATTTGATGTTGACATCTCTAATTTGTAACACACATCTTGGTTTTTTTTTCTCTTGCTGATGACCATAGTTCCAGTATCATCTGTGAAATTTAAATTGTTTAATTGGAGCCACTAATACATCTCACCTTTTCTTAATTGCCTTGCTACTGCTCTCTCATTTTCTATCTTCTTCCAGTTGATGGTTAGACCTTTTTTTTCTTGATTTCTTCTACTTGGTACTTGCTTGATGTTGGTATTTCCAATTTGTAACTTATATCTTGTGCTTTTCCTTTTGTCGATGACCATATTTTTCAGTCTTATTTCATTTGATGGTTATTCCTTTTTTTTTTTTTCTTTTACTAACCTGTCTAGCACTGCTAATAATGGGAATAGAAATATTCTTGTACAAGTGTTCAGTTCGAATCTAGAGTCATATCTTTAGTGTTGGTTCGCTGTGTGATGTCATAGATGATTTTCATGAGGGCAATATTTGAATTTTTCACTAGTCCAATGCTTGTTCGGATTTCGGTGCCACATTTTTCATCCTCTGTTAAAATACTTCCCAGATATTTTAACTTCTGTTCAAGCTTCATGTTGACATCGCTAATTCATAACTCGAACCTTGGATTTTTTTCTCTGGTTGATCGCGATTTTTTCCATCTTCTTGCGGTTGATGGTTGGACCCTTTTTTTCTAGATTTCTTCTACTTGGTACTTGCTTGATGTTGGCATTTCCAATTTGTAACTTATATCTTGTGCTTTTACTTTTGTCGATGACCATATTTTTCAGTCTTCTTTCATTTGATGGTTATTCCTCTTTTTTTGTTTCCTTTTTTTCCCCTTTTTTTTCTTTCTTTTACTACCCTGTCTAGCACTGCTAATAATGGGAATAGAAATATTCTTGTACAAGTGTTCAGTTCGAATCTAGAGTCATATCTTTAGTGTTGGTTCGCTGTGTGATGTCATAGATGATTTTCATGAGGGCAATATTTGAATTTTTCACTAGTCCAATGCTTGTTCGGATTTCGGTGCCACATTTTTCATCCTCTGTTAAAATACTTCCCAGATATTTTAACTTCTGTTCAAGCTTCATGTTGACATCGCTAATTCATAACTCGAACCTTGGATTTTTTTCTCTGGTTGATCGCGATTTTTTCCATCTTCTTGCGGTTGATGGTTGGACCCTTTTTTTCTAGATTTCTTCTACTTGGTACTTGCTTGATGTTGGCATTTCCAATTTGTAACTTATATCTTGTGCTTTTACTTTTGTCGATGACCATATTTTTCAGTCTTCTTTCATTTGATGGTTATTCCTCTTTTTTTGTTTCCTTTTATTCCCCTTTTTTTTCTTTCTTTTACTACCCTGTCTAGCACTGCTAATAATGGGAATAGAAATATTCTTGTACAAGTGTTAGAATCTGAAGTCATGTCTTTAGCACTGGTTCACTGTGTGATGTCATTGATTGATGATGTTCATTTGTCATGAAGGCAACATTTGACTTCTGCACAAAGAAGCAATCAGTGATTGAATTTCTGACCACCAGAACGTTGCACACCGATTGATATTCACAGATCTCTGAATGTAATAAAAACGTGCAAACTCACAGAATATTTGCAGGATAAGTTTAAAAAAAACCCAACTTTTTGCATCTAAACAACAAAAGAGCACACTGCAGACAAGAACATAAATATATTTTTCCTAGACAGTTAAGGAATTTATTTGTAAGCTGACATTTTTATTTTTTTTATTGTTTTATCATATCACTCCATTCAAGGCAGTAAGGCTGCTAAGACGCAAGGGGTTACTGAGTGTGAAAGAATAAGAAAAAAGTGTGTGTGTGTGTATATATATATATATATATATATATATATAGAGAGAGAGAGAGAGAGATAATGAAAAGATGGCGACTTTAATTATCCATTTCGATTAGAATTTATTTTGTGAACATCGAGGTGTTTAACTCTTCTAGACCAAAATCTCCTCCATTGGATTTACGGAGGTGATTTTGGTCTGAAGAGTAGAACCCCTCAGTGTTCACAAAAATAAATTATAATTGAAATGGATAATTAAAGTCTCCGTCTTGTTATTATCATTATAATGCTCTGTAGTCTACATTGAGATCTCCCTGGATTTATATTCTCCTCAAAATTATCCCTTTCAATCACAAACTGGTAAGACATACATACACACACACATATATATATATATATATATAATATCAACCAATGCAAGGCAATAAAGCCACATGCAGGTTACTGAGTGTGAAAGAATAAGAAAAAAGAGAAACATTATTAAAGAGTGAGAACAGTAGAAGAGTAATCAAGAAGACAAGAAGTAATGATTGACATTGCATTTAAACAATTTCTTCCACAAAGGGGGACACAACTTTGAGCCCTGTTGGAGAACATATTTTCTCCAATTTATCTCAAGTGCACTGGCCAATAAATATAATAGATACTGTTAAAAAAAAATGAGGCATCTATTTCAAACACGAGTATCCACTAAAATAACTTTTGAATTAATAAATATGGATATATATAATTTTATATAAAAGTAGGTATGTGTATTTTATATATTTGTACATATATGATTATTTTTTGTGGCTTATCAACCTTTTTACAGGTTATTTAAAGCCAGAAAATATATTTTAGATTGTGAGATTTTTTTGTATCAGTGGAGGGGGGTAATTGAAAAATACATTTAAAAATTTTTTTTTTTATCCAGTCTCATATGTGCTTATGAGGAATTTTTTTAATATGTGTGCAAGGACTCAAGACATTGGATTTCTGGTTCAAAAAGTTCTTTGAATCCGGAAATGTCATTATTGCTAATTTTTCCTGTTAGCAGAGGTTACTTTTAAAAATGATATAGAATTTTTTTTTTTTTTAAATAAAGCATTGCGAGGTCATTTGATATTCTTATCCCTGCTTTTACTTCCTTCTTCAAATCCTCCTCCCCCTTTTCTATCACACCCAACGCCATGTATTTGTTCATTTGCTTTTTAAAAATAATATGGCATTCATTAGTTTTTTTTTGTTTTTTTTTTAAATTGCCTAAGGATATTGTAAGGTTGGAACCAAGGTAACGGATTCAACTGACCTCCTGATTTTTAAAGTTAAAAGTTCTACATATTATTTTTACATTTATTTAATATTTTCACATGTGATTTGAACACTTTTTAATAATTCTGTTTCCTGGTCTGAACTCTGATCATTAACCTTTCATATATATATATATATATATATATATATATATATATATATATATATGTATGTTGGGGTGCACCCACCTTCACAACCACAATAGACTGATCCTATTATTATAAATAGAACAGTAGTTCTAGAGACTGTGAGTAGTGTAGCAGTGTAGTGTAGTGCAGAGTGAGACTTCTGTAGTGATCAGTTACACTTCCGTTTCTCGACCGGAAGATACCGTTGGACTTTATTACTATTACTTATTGTTACTACTAACCTATGTTCGTTCTACTACTAATCTCTCTGATGTAAATACCTCTCTGAATATACCAGTATTTTTCCCTACGACTGTGTTTGTTCGTTATTACCATATACTCACGTGGAAACACTCAACATCTCAACAATATATATATATATATATATATATATAAAGTGTGTGTTTGTGCAATTTGTAGTTATAATACAGAATTAAAAGCCTCAAACCTTGAAGCGCAATATATTGACCGCAGAAAATTCTCGATACAGCTTTTATGACAAAGATGGGCGCTTGCCAAACATTATCTCTCTCACTTGTCTTCTGAAAATGGCATCCTGTTTATCTTTTAGCTTAAATATATTGTCAACTATTTTCTCATTTTTCAGAAGTTGACTTCAATAGACATAGAGAGGGCAAACTTGAAAGGACATTTCCTACTTTATTTAAAATTGCAAGAGCACTGAATCACACACGTTACTTCCACTAAACAGAAAATGTAAGAGTACTGGGAAAAAAAAAAAACTAAATAAAAGATTAAATTAAATTTTCATTGTCTGTGGTCTGTCATATTTAACAAGGACACACAGCACAGTGGATAAAGGCATTAGTTAGATCCAAAGATCACCAAAGAGTGTGAACTCGGCTCTACGATTCCTCAGTCCGAGCCGTTATCCATTACTCCACCGTGCCTCCTAATTCCAGTCGAATCCGTTACATTCACTTACGTGCTAACACCCTTGGGAAAGGTGTGAATCCTCTTCTTCTCCCTCCAACTATGGGTAAAATAGCAGGACAGATTGGGTTCTATAGCCTTGGATGGCAACTGGTCTAGGAGAAGGTCAACTCTGAATTCAAAACCATTTGGCGTCTGCACCGGCATCCGGCGGCCTCTTGGTTACTCCTGCCTCTGCGGAACTTCTGCAGCAAATAAGAGCATATTCCTCCCTCCACTGGGATAGCACGCGAGGTGTGGGGACCGCATGTGAAGTTCAAACTCCCTTGTTACTTCGTTTCAAGAATTCGCCGCCGTTGGAATCGGGAATGGCTGTCGCTCGTTTCAGCACTGGCGACGGATCGCCGTGCTTGGTCGGCCTTCGTTCCGGACGTGGTGAATTCCTTGGAAGGAGCCGGCTTAACCGATCCAGGGTGAATGCCGCAACATACATACAAAGAGTGTGAGTTCAATACCCGGTTAAGGCAGTGAAGAACTTGGAGAGGCGAATTAACAGGAGATAACTGATAACTGACATCCATTAAACATGGCACGTGGAACTTGAACAGTCTACCCCAGTGAGCGAAATAAAGGGTTCAGTTCGACACTCCAACCACCTGAAGAAGGCCGGAGCATACAACGTCCGAAACATTGTAATAAATATGGTGAAAAAAATGAGGACAATAGTCCAAATAATGTAAATAGTGTTAACAAAAGATGTTTAAACAAAAGCTTGCTACCCTAATAAATGTTATCTATCTATCTATCTATCATATATATATATATATATATATATATATATATATATATATATATATATATATATATATATATATGTTTAAACATGTTGTGATGAATGTCAAAGACAACATAGTCCTGCATATTTTCTTTTGAGAAAATTCAAAAGAAAATATGCAGGACTATGTTGTCTTTGACATTCAACACAACATGTGTAAAAGAAAAGTTGCTGCCAAATTACACACACACACACACACACACACACATATATATATATATATATATATATATATATATATATATATTGAAGAATAAAAAATATTAAAAAATTAAAATCTTCAGACACAATGGGTTGTATATTAATATTCTTTTGTTTTTATTATAATTTCATTTAGATTCCTTGACTAATTTCTGTCAACATGGCCATCATCAGGAAAAAAAAAAATTCTGCTTCCTGGTAGCAGTGAACTACAGAAATGAATGTCTTGATGGAGAAAATGAACTTTTGTCTGCAGTTTTCATTTGATTTTTTTCTTTTTTTAACATGAATTTTGGTCAGTCCTTGTGCTGGTCAAACAGTCTCTTTTAAGTTGTTATTTAAGATAAGAGCTAGATGGATTCATGCTGCTCTGAATTCCCTTATATATATATATATATATATATATATATATATATATATATATATATATATATATATATATATAAGAATCTAAGTATGGCCCAACTTGTCAAAAATTCTAAAATAAAAGAATGGACTAATAAAAATAAGAATCCATTTATTTTATTTTACCCACAAATTTATTTATTTTTATCATTTCACCCCATGCAAGGTGATAATGCTACTGGGATTCAGAAGGTTACAGGGACTGAAAAAGAATGGAATTTTAGTGAGGAGTGAATAAAAGCACAATAAAAGAACAGTATTCTGGAAGACAGGATATGGTGATTGATGTTGCATTAAAATGTTTGAAGATTGTAGGTGGCAGGGAGGCAAGAAATTAGAAGGGAGTTCCACAGGCAAGAAGTGCAAGAAAAGAAACTATTTGAATAGAACTGAGGTAGTTCAACACTAAAACGGTGAGACCTAGTTGCTAATCTTGTAGCACAATTCAGTACTTGAAGATGTGGGCATTCCCTGACAAATATAATCTCCAAATATTTAAGTGTAACGTCAATCGACATATCCAGTTGCCTTGATTTATCCACTTCCCTTCTCCACATCCTTTCCCCTTTCATTCCTATCTGCTCTCGCTCCAAATCTTCTGTTACCCCCTTGCCTTGATCGATCCACTATCTTTCTCCACATCCTCTCCTTTACCACTCCTATCTGCTCTTCCTCCAAACCTTCTGTAACCCCTTGCGTGCTAGTGGCTTCCAGCCTTGCTTGGGGTGAAAAGCTTAAAAAAAAAAAAAAAAAAAAAAAAATTAAGGAGAAAAACTCATCAGAAAAATTGCCATGAAAATATTTGTAGAAAAAACAGAGGGTAGCCACGTCACATTAGTGAGACAGTGACTGAAGTTAAGATGCCAGGTCAGAACCAATAACATTATGGACTCATCCAAGCCTGCTTCTTGGTGGAGTAAACTCACCAAGGAGCAGGCTTGGATGAAGGCATATGGAGGCTGTGTACTGCCCAGACTACATGGTCTCTCTCCTGGCCATACCGACAAGATTCAAAGGAATACACTTGGGGCCAGCTTGCCTGCAGAGATTGCCAAAAAGTTGTCAGTGTCAACAACCAACCGCCTTCAGGTTTCTACTCTGGGTTTTCTGCATGGATTTACTTCCATGGCCTTTTCCATGTTTTTGGATATGACCACAAGGCAGCGAAGGATTAAAATCAGGATTTTCCTTCTCCTAGATGGGCTGTTGAGCTTCATCTAGTAGAAGCAGCCTTTTATAAGGTGCTAGTTTTCCACCTTCATCCATTCTTTATATACAGACACTCAATAAATAATAAGAGTGCGGATGAGCCACAATTTTGTTTAGCTCAAAAGAAAAAACTATAGTAACAATCCTGCAAATGTTAAATTTCTTTTGATTCCTCATGTTTTACATTTATATATATAATATATATATATATATATATATATATATATATATATATATATAGATATAGATCAGAAATTTGAAATTCTGAGTTGTAGAATACTTTCTGAAAAGTTACTTCTGTTGATCAAATTCCATTGAAAAGTAAACATTTAAAAGATATTCTTAATTATTTTTACTTTTTCAAAAAGTAAGTTTTAAATGTTTCCCTTTTATGGAAGTAATTTTATATTGTTTGATAGGCTTGAACACAAGAAATGTAAGTAAGACATTTAAAAAAAAAATTCCTTCAGTGAATTATTGTACAATTAAGAATATCTATAAAAGAAATATTGATTTGGGTGATAAAAAATAACTTCTTTTTTATAAAATTATGCTAATTTAAAAAAATCATTAGATTCATTTAATCATTTAATTTTTTCTGCTTTTATTTTTTTTTGCTGTGGGGGTGTGGTAATTTTGTCTTAAAGAAAGAGTTTTTCGATATTTAATAGAAAGTTATATTAATTATACCTTTGGAATAATATTGTTATAAAAGTTCCATTCACCAGCTTCATTCAATAAGAATGTTTATACTGGTATATGTTAGCATATATATATATATATATATATATATATATATATATATATATATATATATATATATATATATATATATATATATATATATTCAACTGGAATCCATTACATTCACTTACATGCTAATACCCTTAGGAACGGTATGAATCCTCTTCTTCTCCCTCCTAGGGTTAATTAGCAGTAGCAGAACAGACTGGGCTCTATAGCCTTGGATGGCAACTGGTTTAGGAGAAGGACAACTCTGAATTCAAAACCTGCAGGGGGTCGTTTGGGAAACTCGATTACTGCAGTACAACATTTTGACATTTGTTGCAAAGGTTTCTCGAAGTATAAGTTTGATAATTGATTCCATTGTTTTTTCATTGACTCTAAGAGATCTTTTTCACTTTTTTTTCACTCTTCTGTCAAGTTCATCCCATGCTAATTTTGGTGGTGGCTTCAAACTTTTGAACTGTTGTATATATATATATATATATATATATATATTACTTCAAACTTTGTCATAGTGGATTCTTATATTAGAAGTTAACTCTCTATTATTTTTACTTGAAACAGTGTGCATAATTCTGTCAACCCATGCACCCAAAAAATCTCAACAAAGAAAATGTGCTTTACAGCAGGGATCAAATCTGCATCACCCTTTGTGGGGGAAAACCACCATTTGATTGAGGGTACTTTACTGTTCTGTTATGAAGTGTGTCACACTACAGCAAGTCTCTATATTCCCTTTTCAAAAAAAAAGAACACTTCCACACAAAGGGGAACACATGTTCAGTTTATGGCAGAGAATGCATTTGCTTTATTAAGAAATCAGAAGGAAGTTCTGCATAAACATAATACACACTGTTTAAATTAAAAATATAAATGGGGTGTCTACCTCTATCTATAAAAGGCATGATGTGTGTGCATGTGTAACAAATGCACGGCCGCAATTTTCGACGGATTTGCACCAAAATTTACATGCACATGCTCCAAGTTAGTGGAAATGCCAACACTGACTTTGCATTTCCCAACACCCATTGATAGTGGAAATAATCGATTTTTTCATGCTTCTACCGTAGTTTTCATGTAGTTTGCGGCCATTTGCTACTGGCCAGAGTGAGAGCCTATAGCTGGCTCCCACGAATAGTCAGGAAGATTCTATTGGCCAGCGTGAGAGCCAACAGCTGACTGACACAAATGTTAACTAGCATGCTAGCATGCAAAAAAAGTCGATAGCTGCATTCGTCACAAGTGGGAAAAATTTAAATCTGCATGGCACTTTACTCCAATTGGCTCATTCACTTGCTTAAACTCAACGTTGATTCTGATTCCGCAGAACTGGGTTGGGTGTGAAAAAGTATTTGTTGTTAACATTCTTTTTTCATTCAGTTTTTTCAGTTAAGAGTCCTTTTTTAAAGCTGATCGTTTTGTGTTCATTTTGTTTAGTTCTTTTTTCATAACAGATTTAATGTTTAGTATAGAGCTTAGAAAAAATTTGCATTGTGAGAAAGGCAAGAAGTAAGGCATGTAGCAACATCAGCACAGCAAAGGGCACTCCTTTAAAGGCAAGGAAGAGCAAAAATAATTTAAGTCAATTGATAGCAATTGTTGTATGAATCGTACGATTTTTGAATCAAGCATGGGCAACACCGGGGCATGCTGCTAGTATCAAATATGAGTATCCACTATAATAACATTTAAAGTAATAAAAATGTTGCATTAAAAATAAATCCATTAATTCTTTGATATATATACAGGGTGTCCATAAAGTTTGTGTGCACTTTCAAAAATTTATAATTTTATTAGTATTTCCGATAGAAATAATTTGTAAAAAGGATTAGAAAGAAGTAAATCTATATTTTTTAAGGTTTTATTGAAATTTTATTTAAGTTTCCACATGTCCTCCATCATTAGCAATACAAAGAGTTATACGATTTTGCAGTTCACGGAAAATATTTGCCAACTGATTTACAGTAATGCCTGAAATCACATTAGTTATTTTAGCTATACTTAAAACTAGGTACATTAAACTTTATTACATTTTTTACAGATTATTTCTATCGCAAATACAAATAAAGTTATAAATTTTTTAAAGTGCACACAAACTTTATGGACACCCTGTGTATATATATAATATATATATATATATATATATATATACAGGTAATAATCTGTTGGTATGTTATCCAAGTGCATCCTAATAATATAACATATTAAAACTTATCCACAAAGAGAGCTCAATGTATTTATTATAACAGAGCATATCAATTACATAAATTAAAAATTTACCCCATATGAATAGCTATTCCAGCCCACAACGACTTGCTTATAGGCCCTGTCAACTCAGAGCTGTGAAGAAATATTTCTGTGTATGTGTACACACACACACACACACACACACACACACAAAAGTGCGATGTATAAATTGTCGTCTAAATTATGCAAAAGTGAAAATAATATTGACATCTCATTTTAACTGATAAATTTATCAAAATTACACAAAAAATATCTTGAAATGCTAAAGAGTAAATTTGTTCAATAAAATCACCATTGGCTTCAACCACGGTCTCTAAACGACTTTAGAATCTCCAGCAACTCTTGTGGATGGTCTCTTTGTTCAAATTGGTAAACACTGCCATAATCCTTGCATTCAGTTCATCTCAGTGTTACAAGGAGTTTTTTTAGTCTCTTGCTCAACTGCAGCCCACACATAATAATTAAGGGGTGTTGCAGCCTGGGGAGTTAGGTGGCCAGACTTAAGGGGTGGTGTGGTGGCAGAAATTGTCTGACAGCCATGACTGTGTTCTCCTGCTTGTGTGAAATGGTGCAGAGTCCTGTGGCCAGATATAGGATCTTCCAGTAGCCACCCTCTTGTCCCAGGGCATCACTAACCCCTCAAGGCACTTGATGTAAGGCCTCTGTGTTGAGTTTGAGGCCCTCTCAAGCAAAATCAGGAGTTCTTTTCTTATCAGAACAATCAGATTAAGTTTTCTGAGCTGGTATACCTTTGTAATCGCCATTAGACTCATCCACCTCTTTTCAAATCTTATGTACTGTCATCAGATTAAGACCCAAACACTCTGAAATGTTTGTACTGGAGATTCCTGTGTGAATGTCAACAGTACAGCATGAAGTTTGCAAATTTCTGGCTGAGTGAATCGTGTCATGGTGCTCTTTTCTCACAGACGGTGCCCAACTGACCCTACAATACTCTGCAATCCACAAAATTAAAAATATAAAATGACGACAAATTTATCCATCGAATCCTTTATGCCAAATGACCAAACAGATTCTGAGAGAACTTTTCAGCAGCCCATCATGTATATACATATATGCTGTCTCCTTGATATATGTGTGCGTCTATATGTAAAATAGCAGTTCTAAGATTTAGTTTCTTTATCAGTTGAATTGTACACAAAAGAAGCCCAGTCAAATGCAATAGCTAATGTGCACCGTTGCTATGGTCACCAGAGTGTAATTTGCTGAGTGCCAATATTGGTTTTTGCTGCCAACAGTAGACGACAATGAAGAAGCAGATGTGCCAAGATCAAAGAAGTGTGCAGTCCACAGTAGAATCAAAGGTTGCCATTTTGCATTTTCCAATGGCAGAACTTCAAGAGATCAAAAAAAAAAATGTATAAAAGATGATAAGATGAGGAATTTTGTATTGGAATCTTCCAAATGGTAATAAAATGGTAGTTATAATACGGAACTAAACGTCTCAAACCCTGAAGTTCAATATATTGACGGCAGAAGATTCTCAATAAAGCTTTTATGAAGAAGATGGGGATTTGCTAAAGATTATCTCTCTCACTTATAATACTTAATATTGTTACCTGTTTAAACTTCACCATAGCTGTATTTGTGTCAACAATCATTTTAGTGTCATAAACTTATACAGGGCAAAATTAAAAGACCCTATAAAATTTATCTAACATGGCAAATCACTGAATCACTATATATATACATATATATATACATATATATATATATATATATATATAGATATATATATATATATATATATATAGATATATATATATATATATATATATAGACATATATATATATATATATATAGACATATATATATATATATATATATATAGACATATATATATATATATATATAGACATATATATATATATATATATAAACATATATATATATATAGACATATATATATATATATATATATAAACATATATAAACATATATATATAGACATATATAAACATATATATATATATATATATATATATATATATATATATATATATATATATATATATATATATATAAGCAAATATGTGGATGTAGATCCGACGGTATGATGAAAAATATGGAAAAGACAAAGCAAAATCCGAATATGCAAGTTTACTGTTTTAATTTTACTTGCATATTCGGTTGCCGTCGACAGTAAAACAAAATTAAAACAGTAAACTTGCATATTCGGATTTTGCTTTGTCTTTTCCATATTTTTCATCATATATATATATATATATATATATATATATATATATATAAATATAAAAGTGAACATAGAAGTCAACACTTAGATGCGACAGTCTTTTTCATGCTAGATGTAATCGTATTAAGACTTTAAGAAACATGCATCAATGAAAAATTGCTGCCTAAATATACACAATATATATATATGTATATATATATATATATATACGTGTAGTTGAGTGGTTAGAAAATTCACTTTCTGACCATGAGAGCTGGGTTTGAACCTCACTACAGTTGATTTGTCAGTCTGCGGCACCTTTGGAAAGTGCCGGAAAACAATACCACGGGTTGACCCAAGCCTTGTGAGTGAAACTGGGTAGACGGAACACTTGGAGGACCGTCAATAGCTGTGCTAGCACAAAGTCACAAGGGTTTGAGTGTGCTGGCCTTGTTCATATTGTTGATCACGCTAGATAACACACACTTTCTCCCAGAAACTGCAACTAAGGTCTGCTCAGCATAGTTGCAGTAAAAAAACTTTTTTCACATTGTCATATATATTTTTCATATTTTATATATATGTATATGTATATATATATATGTGTATATATATATGTATATATATATATAATCAATCACTCGTTTTTTTAACTTTTATCAGGAATGATATAAACACAATTTTAAGTTAAATTCCAAAATGTTCTATGGATTGAAACAAATAAAATTCTATGGATTCTAAATCTAATAATAAATATATATATATTGATGTATATATATAGATAGAGATGCATATATATATATATATATATATATATATATATATATATAGATGTGTGTGTGTATATATATATATATATAGAGAGAGAGAGAGAGATTTAAACATGTTGTGTTGAATGTCAAAGACAACATAGTCCTGCATATTTTCTTTTGAATTTTCTCATATTTTCTAATGACACTTTTTATTTGAAAATTATATCGAAATAAATATTGTCCGTAAGATAACCGAGTACTTTCGAACATCATTGTTCCTCTTCAGGGTCAAAATTTTTAACAATCTCTTATATATATGTAGAGTCAAAATTTTTTAAAAACATTTGCAAATAGTTTTGTAGTGGATTTTTTTTTTTTTTTTACAAACTAAATAAACGTTACAAAATCATTTTAATTTCAAAAGACGCGATGATGTTATCACGTGCATGGTGAAGATTTTTAATCATGTGAATATATATATATATATATATATATATATATAGATGTATATGTGTACATATATAGATGTATATATATATAGATGTATATGTGTACATATATAGATGTATATATATATAGATGTGTGTGTATATATATATATATATATATATATATGTGTAAATATATAGATGTATATATATGTAGATGTGTATATATATAGATGTGTATATAAATAGATGTATATATAAATAGATATATATATATATATATATATATATATATAGAGATATATATATATATATATATATATATATATATATATATATATATATATATTGATATATCTAATAATAGATGTCAAATAACCCCTTTATCTGATCACCACATTTTTCATTGCTTGTGTATTGCACGATGTGCTTTTGCATAGTGATACTGTAGAATAACATCTTTATTTTTCTTACCAAAGGCAGACACTTTTGAATTAATGCTCTGCTTACCTGATTAAGTAGCTGGTAACAAAACATGTGTAGTGTCAGATTTTCCATATTCCAGTAATTTCTAATGGTCGAGACCTTCCTTATTCCACCATACCCAAACCAAAGGCTTCTGCAGATGAAGTTCTGGTTTCTCATTTTGTGGTACCACTATCATTTTCATTTCCTGTTGACATGCAAAACCATTTTTCATCATCTGTAACTTTGTCATGCAAAAAATAAAAAATGGTTGGTTGGCATTTTTGATTAAGAGATTGCTTCCGATAGCAGAAATTTCTGTTTGGTTCACAAGTGAAAGCTCCTGAGGGATCCAAATTCCCTCATTGCAAGATTTCCCTGTTCAACTCTTAAAGTCACCATGACACTTTGTTATAGAAGATAAACGAATTCTAGATCCATCACCCTGTCACCTGGGGCTGTAGAATACGTTGACTTCACTCCCTACAGAGGGGTTAAAACCACCAATTATTAGTCCTGGGTATGATGATGATAAACCACATCCATCTGTAAGGCCTCTGATCAGGAAATTGGAGATTTTGAGGAATATGAACCACCTTTTAATTGTTGTTGTTCCCAGGTCCACACTGAATTGGGACAATAGTACCTTTTAGGGTCCCAGCTATGTGCAAAAATTAAACATCAAAACAGAAATCAAAACGCTAGAAAAATAGAAAAATACATTTTCATTGTAAAATTTCCAACTATATGTTTTTATTATAAATTACTAACAATACATTCTTATAGCAAAATTACCAACAATACGGTTTTTATAGCAAAATTGCCAACAATACGTTTTTACAGCAAAATTACTAATAATATACTTTTAAGTTAAATGACCAACAATATATTTTTATAGCAAATTTACCAACAATGTTTTTACAGCAAAATTACCAACAATACATTTTTACAGTAAAATTACCAACAATATGTTTTTACAGTGACATTGCCAACAATACGTTTTTATGGCAAAATTACCAACAATATACTTTAAAGTTAAATGACTGACAATATATTTTTATAGTAAAATTACCAACAATACATTTTTATAGCAAAATTACCAACAATACATTTTTATAGCAAAATTACCAACAATATATTTTTATAGCAAAATTACCAACAATATATTTTTATAGCAAAATTACCAACAATACATTTTTATAGCAAAATTACTAATAATATACTTTTAAGTTAAATGACCAACAATATATTTTTATAGCAAATTTACCAACAATGTTTTTACAGCAAAATTACCAACAATACATTTTTACAGTAAAATTACCAACAATATGTTTTTACAGTGACATTGCCAACAATACGTTTTTATGGCAAAATTACCAACAATATACTTTAAAGTTAAATGACTGACAATATATTTTTATAGTAAAATTACCAACAATACATTTTTATAGCAAAATTACCAACAATATAATTTATAGCAAAATTACCAACAATATATTTTTATAGCAAAATTACCAACAATACATTTTTATAGCAAAATTACCAACAATACATTTTTATAGCAAAATTACTAACAATATACTTTTAAGTTAAATGACTGACAATATATTTTTATAGCAAAATTGAAGTCTTGGCATAAATGTTTAAAAAAATAACAAAAAAAAACAATTTATTCTCATTTCTTGTAAGGAGAAACAATTTTTCACTCCTTCTTTGAATTTTATGATAGTACCTTTTAGGGTCCCAGCTATGGGCAAAAATTAAACACACAAATAGAAATCAAAACACTAGAAAAATATAAAAATGCATTTTTATTGTAAAATTACCAACAATACGTTTTTATAGCAAAATTACCAACAATATGTTTTTAACAATATACTTTTAAGTTAAATGACTGACAATACATTTTTATAGTAAAATTGAAGACTTGGCATATATTGTTAAAAAAAAAACAATTTATTCTCATTTCTTATAAGGAGAAACAATTTTTCACTCCTTGTTTGAATTTTGCTATCTATCAGGTCATCCCATAAATTCTGTCCGAATTTTGAATAAAGAAAACAAGTGACCAAATGTTACATTTAATTACAGATTCAATCAACAATGTATTTTCCTTGATTATCTATGATTCCTTCCATCTATTAACAAGCTTACTAATTCCATTACTGTAAAATTCTTTAGGCTTTGATTCGAAGAACTCACAAATGTCAGTTTTAACCTCTTCCTGCGTTACAAAAGCTGTTTCTTCCAAATGATTCTGTAAGCTACAAAAAAAATGGTAGTCTGAAGGAGCACAGTCGGGAGAATAAGATGGATGAGGAATTTTCTCCCAACCAATCTTTGTGACGTGATTCTTGCTGTGTGTGGTCATGCATTGTCCTGATGAAACATCACCCGTTTTCGATTCACTAGAACAGGTCTTTTTTTCCTCAAAGCTTGGTTCAAACGCTCTAATTGCTGACAGTATATTTGAGCATTAATTGTTGCATTAGGTGGTAAGAATTCAAAGTGGATTATTCCTTGGCAATCCCACCAGATTGAAAGAAGAACCTTTTACCCATGAAGTTCCCTTCTCGGCTGTGGCTGGGGTCCTTCCCCTTTACCAAGCCACTGTCTACGACGCTTAACATTTCGATAAAAGATCCATTTTTTGTCGCCAGTCACAAGTCTATCCAAAAAAGGTGAAACAAGTTGGTGAGAATGGAGAGAAGAGCAGATGTCAACTCGGGATTTGAGGTTGTTTTCAGAAATTCATGAGGCACCCATTTTCCAAATTTAGGAACTTTTCCAAGTTGTTGAAGATGATGATGAACAGTTGTATGGTTTGAACTGAGAACCACTGCCAATTCCTCAACTGATAAAGCAGGATTTTCTTCAAGGGCTGCTTCAAATGATTCTTGGGTACTTCCATGTTAGCAGGGTTTTAATCAAACAAAATTTAATTTTATTGTTCTCTGAAATAAATTTTGATCAGTTTAAATGCATCTAAACATAAAAATAATGTTCAGCTCCATTAGCACATTATAAAATACTCTTTAAATTTCATTCATTTTAACAAAAAGTTAAAATTCAGACAGAACTTATGGGATGAGCTAATAGATTTCAGCATTAAATGACCCATACAGGTAAATGTGCCACTAAACAAAACCAACTACCAAACCAAATTCAAGATGCATTTTCCTTCCGTTCAACATTTGTTCTGTTTACTTCTACTTCATATAGGGGAAATGTATAATTACTTTCCAAACAGCCTAATATACAAAAGAATGAACAAATGCTGCAGATCCTGTAGAAAGCTTTCTAGTTGTGCATGCACACGGCAGTGTACGGATCGTGATGAAGAAACCCAAGCCTAAAAATAACTGTTTAACAGCTTTTATTTGTGGTTGGAAGAGAGAGTGTAAAAGAGTGGTATTTTTTGTGGGAGGAAGAGTTGGGTTTCCCAGTTAACAAAGTTCTTCCTTTGAATAGATGTTTTGCAGAGAGAGATTTCTTCACTTGTTCCCACAAGGGACAAGAAATCTAAGTGTCAAACTGCTAGGATTGGTACATGTCTTCTGCAGCAAGGATTGTGAGTAGTTTCTCCTTTGGGTAGGTGTTTCAAGAGAGTTTTTCCTGCGTGGTCCCATGAGGAACGAGAAATCCCAGGTCAAGCTTTCAGGACAAGCCATGTGTTTTCTGCAGCAAGTATTGTGAGTAGTATTTTAAGCTGGGCCTTGAAGATAGTGACCGTTGAAAAGGAAGAGTGGAAAACGGTTTGGTCAACATTTTTATCAGTCCTGGGACTTCCGGTTGTTGCCTGCTGATTACTTCCATTGCTGCTACTGCTAAATTGAGCAAAGTGAGAAAGCCAACCCTCCCACGTTATAAGAGCCAACAAGTGAGATAATTATTGTAATCCACCTGATGATAAAGTACGCTTATGAATATTAGATGGGTGGGGCTATATATCTATGAGAAGAAAATACAAAGAAATTATTTTTACTCTTATAATATTTCTTTTCTTTTAAGTTCTATCTTTATTTATTGATAAAACTTCTTTTTCTCTTCTTTTTTAGTCTCTTTCCTTCTACTTTCCTTATTAACCCCTTTATATATTTACTTCTTTTTCCTCATTTTTTTCTTTCTTGCTTCTGAATTCATTTACTTTTCTTTCATTTTTTTCTTTCTTACAAACCTCTTTATTCTTATTACTTCTTTCTTTCAAATCTCTTTCCACATGTTGGTCGTCCTGGGTACGACGTTAAACTGCATCCAACAGCAAGACCTCTGATCGGGAGGTTTTGAGGAAGCGTGGAACCACCTCTTAATTGCTGGTGTTCCCAGGTCCACCCAGACCCGGGGTGGTAGCACCTGTTGGGGTCCCAGCTATGGGGAAATAGTGAACTTCCAGATCTTTCCCACGTCCTGGGTATGACGACAAACTACATCCACGTCCTGGGTATGACGACAAACTACATCCGCGTCCTGGGTATGATGACAAACTACATCCGCGTCCTGGGTATGACGACAAACTACATCCGCGTCCTGGGTATGACGACAAACTACATCCACGTCCTGGGTATGACGACAAACTACATCGCGTCCGGGGTATGACGATAAACTACATCCGCATATTTGATAAATATTATCAACAAAATAATTGCTTTTTTATAAAGATCACAAAAGACGAGAATGAAAATGAAAAAATATTATTACTTTTTTGAAAAACAATATTACCAACTATACTTTTTTGAAAAACAATATTACCAACTATACTTTTTTGAAAAACAATATTACCAACTATACTTTTTTGAAAAACAATATTACCAACTATACTTTTTTGAAAAACAATATTACCAACTATACTTTTTTGAAAAACAATATTACCAACTATACTTTTTTGAAAAACAATATTACCAACTATACTTTTTTGAAAAACAATATTACCAACTATACTTTTTTGAAAAACAATATTACCAACTATACTTTTTTGAAAAACAATATTACCAACTATACTTCAACCTTTTATACAAAATAACCAACTTAAATTCATAAATTAATAAGGCTTCGGCATAAAATGACCCAAATAGGAGTTGACATGCCGTTAAATCCAACATCCATCCATCCACATGTTGGACTTGCTTTCTCTTATTTTTTTTACCCAGTACTTTCCACTCCTGAGCCTACCCATCACATTTCTCTTTTTTCATTTTATGTGCCGTGTCCTTTCGGGACGTAGGCAATCATGACTCTCCACCTCCCCCAATTACTTGTAGCTCTCAATAAGTTTTGTCCCTCTGCTTCCTCCCCCAAACTACGTTCTGTCATCCACTTGCTCAAGCCTGCCAGGTACGTGACACATTGTTTTTCCGTGTCTCTCTTTCACTCTATTCGACTTGTAAGTATCAGATTCTCCAGGCCCTCCTTTCTCATTACGTGTCTTAGAAATCCCATCTGCCTCTTCCTGATGTTAAGTATAAGCCTCCTCCTTGTTTGCATCCTCTCCAAAACCTCATCATTGCTCACACACTCAGTCCATTATATCCTCAGCATCGTTCTGTAGAACCACTTCTCCGTCACCTCAAGTCTCTTCTTCATCTTTGAGGAGACCGTCCAACATTCGGACAGATGTCACGTAACAGCTCAAAACTGTTTTCTTTGTTACCAAAGCTGGAATCCTAACAGATGTTACCACCTTGGGTCAGGGTAGACCTGGGAACCACAGCAATTAAGAGATGGTTCCTCGCTTGTCAAAATCTGATCAGATCACCCACATCCTGAAAGGACATGGCACATAAAAGATTTTTAGAAAGACGAATGGGGAAAAAGAATTTTCATCATAGGAAGAAAAAGAAACAAAAAAAATGAAGTAAAAGCAACCACAAGATTTTAAAACTGAAAACAAAAGAAAGAAAGAAAGCCATCAAAGAATTTACAAAAAAAATTATTTCAAAGACATTTTTCCTCCTAGTTCTTTTGTTTTTTCTCTCCTTCCAAGAAAAATTTGCACTGAAAGAAAAAACTGAAAAAACTTAGCACTCTTTCGTGATGCATTAATGTCACATGTCCTGACATATCTGTCAGAAATTTAGCACAGATTATGCTCATAAACTGCTCAGCTAAAGGACTTTTTTCTTTAAAGACTGAAGCGGCCATGTTTTCTCCAGTTGTTAAAATATATTGTTAGAAGATTAGCTTAGGGTATAAACAAATATTCGTATGACATACAAACATAAATATTAATGCTAATCAATACTATATATATATATATATATATATATATATATATATAATCAGGCATGCGTAAAAGAGAATTTGCTGCCTAAATACACAAATATATAAAGCAAAAAGCCACCCTATTGGGTGGCATTTAAGCTAGCAGCTGCAGAGGGCTCTTGATTAGGCCTTCACCATATTCTCGGCATTAGAAGCTCACCTGGCTGCCACTTGATCTGGGGTTTCATTTGGTTTTCTTTTCCTTGGCATTTGCTCTTTTGATTGTGATCTGTTCCTCTGTTGGCAGAGATTTCTTTTTGCAATGCATACTGATGCCATGTGCGATAAGCAACAATAAACTACAGAAGTACTCAAAATTGGTCACTGCATTTAAGTATTGCATTAATATTTAAGCTTACCTTTCAAAAGTTCAATGATAATTCTTCTACCGCAACTTAATATCAAGATAATTTGATGCATGTAGGTACTTACTTTCCATACAAACAATTATTTTTATTCAATGGGTGACTTTTGTTGGATTTTGCAATTAATTTCAATTATTCCCAAATTTATTTCCAAGTTATAAAAACTGTTATTGTACAAAAAATATATCGCAAATGATCACATAAAAAAAATCACTGAAAACAATTACAATAATGAAAGTTTGGGAATCCAAAATTTCATGATTATGGATCAAGAGCTGCCCCAGAGTGTTTTTAATTTGCTCATGGACTCAGCCTGGTTCCAAAATGGTACGATATGTTGGGCTACAGCCTCTAGAAGTAAAGTTGAAAAAGTGTGACACACTGAAATTCACATTTATTTTATATATATATGTATATATATAGTCATCCACAGATAGACTGTTTCACTGTATCACAGTTCCTCAGTGTGGCTAAACTGATTCCTAGTGTAATGGACAAATAAGATCTACAGATCCAACAACAAAGAACGTGGTGTCACACAGTGCATCAAAGCATGTATATGACAGACAGAGAAAGAATAACAGGGACATATATGAGAGTAGAGCGTAGTGTATATATATATATATATATATATATATATATATATATATATATATATATACACCCTTGTGCAAATGAATTGAAACAACTGCTTTAGTTTCCTTTCTTTCTCCATACTGTCAGTTTTCGACCCACTGGAGTGACAGGGTGCAATCAATTTTTATTTTTTCCGCAGATTACATCTTTTGCAGTGGTGTGCAGCAAAATATGAATTTATTTTCAAGGTGTATGATGAAATTTGTTTGGCCATTGAAAAATATTGCATCATCAGTGATTGCATCAAATTTTTATCACACCCAGACACTACTGTCTCAACTGTCAATTAGTTTTATTTTATATATATATATATATATATATATATATATATATATATATATATAATGTATATAGTCATCCACAGATAGACTGTTTCACTGTATCACAGCTCCTCAGTGTGGCTAGACCACATATATATGATTATTGTGAGAAAAAGTTTGTCACTTAGCTAATTGATGTTACCTTCACCATCCAGACATTCTTCAGGGGTCTCAGCAATTTACTATTTTTTTAAAAGTTTTTTCCTTTCCTATATATAATTAAAGCAAAAGATGGTTCATATGTGCCTCATATAATACGTAGATTTAATAGACCAGTTCATAAAATTTGAGGAAAATTTGATCCCAAAAATTATATAATAAATATTATCAATCTTATTGTCAATATTGTTATCATTTTGTTGTCTTTTATTCCTCAAATTTTATTAACGGATTTATTAAATCTACATACATGTATATACATAGATATATGCACACAGACATGTGCGTGCGTGCGTGTGTGTGTGTGTGTGTGTATATATATATATATATATATATATATATATATATATATATATGTATGTATAAAACTTTAAAAATCAGGAGGTCAGTTGAATCCACTACCTTGGTTTCAACCTTACAGTATCCTCTGGCAATTTTTATCAAATGATCTCTTTCTTTATTATTATTTTTAAAAAATTAACAAATGCTACATTATTATTTTCAAAAATAAATAAACAAAGGCATGATGTTGGGTGTAATGGGAAGTGGAGAGGAGGATAGGAAGGAGAAGGAGAAGAAGGGGGAAGAGAAGAAAGGCAAGGATGTTATAAATTTATCGGTGTGGGGTTAATTGGAATGTACATTACTTTTTTAATCCAGCCTCATATGTGTTTAAAAAGAATTTTCTAATATGTGAGCAAGGACTTAAGACTTCAGATTTCTGGTTTTAAAAATTCTTTGGATGTGGAAAAGTTATAATTGCTAATTTTTCCTGTTGGTAGAGGTTGCAGATATTGTTGCTTTTGTTGTAAGGCTTTGCCTTCTTTTTAAAAATTTTTCACCTTACAATAATAACCTTTCCTGTATTTTACATATATATGTGTGTGTGTGTGTATGTATGTATGTATGTATTTCTAAGTTAATGTAGCTATTTACACTATTTACATCATTCGGACTTTTGTCCTCCTCTTTATTGCCATATTCACAATGTTTCGGCCGTTGTATGCTCCCACCTTCTTCAGGTGATATACATTGGAATTTCAAACCATGAGTGTAGATTGTTCTAGTTCCAAGTGCCATGCCTTTTTTGGGATATCTCAATATCAGTTAATTCCATTTAGTAACTCAACTCCAATAATGTTTTGAAGAGCCGCATACAGAAACCTAGCGCACCGTGTGCCACAAGGTCTCCAAACAACCCTCCGCAGGTTTTGAATTTGGAGTTACTTTCTCCTAGACCATTTGCCATCCAATGCTATGGAACCCAGTCCATACTGCTATTTACCCATAGCTGGGGGAGAAGAGAAGGATTAATACCTTTCCCAAGGGTATTAGCATGTAAGTGAATGTAATGGATTTGAATGGAATTTGAACTCGGCTCTCCGATTCCTTAATCCAAGCTACTATCCATTACTCCACCATTTTAGTTTTAATGTACTTTCAAAGAGGACAAATGTTCAAACTTGTAAGATAAGCATTTTGTATATTAATGTTTAATCTCATTTTGTGTTTTTGCTTAAAATTTAAATGGTTTTAACAGAAACAATAATTAAAAATAGTTTTACTTATGGCACTTATTTTATTTTACTTATCATATATATTATTTTGTTATTATTTATTGCTTACCATATTTGTCAGTGCCAAGGAGGCAGGTTTTTTCCTGAAATAAGTCACAGAAATGTGGTGTACAAAGGTTCATAGGCCTATAGATAACCCCAGAGAAAGGTTATCTTTGCCAGACAGAAATCCTGTATGTTATGCAAATTTCTTTTTAGACTTATTTCATCATAAAACTGCGTTCTGAAATACAGCACTTGTATTTATCCTTTAAATATATTTTATTATAATCATATTATAATTACTATATAATATATTTATTATAATTTATATATATATTTTATATAATTTATATATATATGTATATATGTAGAAAAATAGGAAAGAACACGTTGGGTAAATACTCCGAAGTTCTTTAGTATTTTTGTTTTTATTTTTAAAAAACAGTGCTCAATACAGAAGTAGAGCCTAAATTATAATTATAATTATTTTTTATGGTGCCAATAACTCTCTGTTGCTGAGACGGACGATGTGCGTATTTGAATGTCATCATTCGCTTTGAAATGGACACCCCAGCCTGGCCTTATCTTGGCGTCTTTCTGAGAGTGACTGATATGTTGATACAAATTGTTAACCCTTACACCACTTATTGAAATGGTTGCTTCAGCTGTTTCCACAGTAATTGATTTTACAAATGAATATGCTTATAAAGATGCGTAAACTTCAAGATTAGTTATTCCAAAAAATTCGCTTGAGGATGAAAGAGAGCTTGATACTTTAATTGAATTTAATTTTAATAATTATATTGAAGTTTATGGCTCTTGTTTTTGAAACATGAGAACTCTTATGTAGCGAAGGAATCATATTTTTTTTAAATAATTATAATTATATTATAATCCTATAAAAATCAGTATATTTGACAATTCCTTTGCTCTGAGATCCAGTTTGAAAGAAAATGTTTGTGGCATCAGGGGAAGATAGAAGATAAAACAATTGTTCTCCTTTGAGAATAGTTTATCCTTGTTGGTTCCTATATGACACAGAACTATCACCTGTGCCTTCAAATTGCTGTTTCTATGCAACAGTGGGCACACTTACCTCATAGACTGCTTTGACTGGCAGGCAGACCAGGTGAGAGTTGATGGGTCAAACCCTAGATAATTTACGAATCTATCAGATTTATTGCATGTGAAAACTGATTCCTAATGTAGTGGACAAATAAGATCTACAGATCCAACGACAAGGAACGTGGTGTCAAACAGTGCATGAAAGCATGTATATGACAGAAAGAGAAAGAATAACATGGACAAATATGAGAGTAGAGCATAGTGTGTGTGTGTGTGTGTGTATATATATATATATATATATATATATATATATATATATATGTGGATGTAGATGTAGATCCGACGGTATGATGAAAATGTGGAAAAGAAAGAAGGTCTATTTGACCAAAACGTCTGATGTCGACAGAAAAACAAAATAAAAAACAGTAAACTCACATATTCGGATTTTGCTTTGTCTTTTCCACATTTTCATCATATATATATATATATATATATACACATATATATATATATATATATATATATATATATATATACACACACCCATATATATATGTGTATATATATATATATATATATATATATATATGTATATATTTTTTTTTTGTAATCCACAGACTGTTTCGCTGTTTCACAGCTCATCAGTGTGGCTAGACATCCGGTTGCCTCTAGCTAGGATCGAAAACCGACTGAATTGGCGTCAGTCGGAACTTCTACCACTAAGCCGTCGGCTCACGGCAGGGATGAAGGTGAATTTTAGTGGGTTTATTTTTAGATTTAAATAAACACACAGTGACTGACAGTGACTCAATACTGCCGTGTGTATATATATATATATATATATATATACACCCTTGTGCAAATGAATTGAAACAACTGCTTTAGCTTCCTTTATTTCTCCATACTGTCAGTTTTCGACCCACTGGAGTGACAGGGTGCAATCAATTTTTATTTTTTCCGCAGATTACATCTTTTGCAGTGGTGTGCAGCAATATGAATTTATTTTCAGGGTGTATGATGAAATTTGTTTGGCCATTGAAAAATATTGCATCATCAGTGATTGCATCAAATTTTTATCACACCCAGACACTACTGTCTCAACTGCCGATTAGTTGTCCTACAGCCATTGACTGTGATGGACATTACACCAAGGAATTGTAAGGCTGCACGAACACACTGGCAAGCCTTACCAGTGAGCAACTCAAAATACTAGACTGTCCTAGAAACTCTCCTGATTTAAATCCAATCAAGAATTTATGTCCAATCTGGAAGGAACAACATCATGGAATGCACATACAAAGTACTAACATGTGCACTGGGTCATGTTTCATTGGAAAAATAGGGGAAAAAAAAGTAAATAATAATGGAATTATTCATTTTGTTTCAATTAATTTGCAAAAGAGTGTAGTGGCCATTTCAACAGCACAATGTCATTATTGCTGGTATGCAAGATCTGTCTTCTTGGTAGATTCTGATTGAGATAAATCTGATCAGTCAACTTAGTTTTTACACATTTTTGTTAAAATTTGAGATTATTTGAGTGAGAATTGGCTGTGCTTTTAGACTAGAAAATGATGTCAAATTTTTTTTGGACACCCTGAATATAGCAGGAGGACTGGACCATAAGAAGGAATTATAGCTGATGATAGTTATATATAAGTGTAAAATATGTATTACTTATAAAATTTAATACTTTTTGAATTCATTTTTTTCCAACAATATTTTAATTGGTACAAAGTACTTACATGTGCACTGGGTCATGTTTCATTGGAAAAATATGGAAAAAAAGTAAATAATAAATAATTATTTGTTTTGTTTCAATTAATTTGCACAAGGATGTAGGTCTATGAATGGCAAATCTAATAAATATCAGTTTTCATCTATGGGTGCAGAAATGAATATCATTATAGCTAAATGAGAATGAGATCCATTTCTTTTCTGCAAATACTTTCACGGTAACTGTTCCGATGAGCTACTTTTGCTAGTTCCCAAACTGCATGAATTTAGACGTGTTACTAGGTCGGCATCTCAGTCCCACCCTTTCACTGTTGAAACAGTTAAATGTAGCCGTCTCTTCTACTCCAATGACTTCATATCTTGCACTTCCCATCTGTGAAACTCCCTTCCTCTTGCTTTCCTGATAACTATAATCTCCAACTATTCAAATGCAATCGACATCTCCAGATGTTTTTATCTATTCCCCATTCTTCACTTCATCCTTTCCTCTTTCACACCTCTGTACTCCTGAACCCACTCTCTGTAACCCCTTGCATGCTAGTGGCACTCCTGCCTTGCTTGGGGTGAAAAGCTTAAAAAAATAAAAATATTCCGGTTCAATGCAAGTGGTACCAGGTGTATATCCAGCAAATCAGGTCAGAATTCAAAAACAAAAGCACAAGGGGAAACATATGAAAGTAGAGTGTAGTATATTTAAAAGAAAGAAGGAACCTTACAGCATAAAATTTATTTGCATTGGTGGAGTGTTAGCCATATGCATCTTCGGTAGGTGTCTGTTCAGTTTTGTAAAATGTATCTCTTATATAGAAGATATATCGTAAATGATAACACTTTATTCCAGAAATACCAGTAGAGGTTGAAGCGATTTTCTTCTTATTGGTCAGGTATCTTCTAATGAAGAGAGACAGAAAAATCAGTAGCACCGGAATCAAACAGTGGATCCTGACAAGCAGGTCACAGACAAGACTTCCATGCATACGGGATGAATGATGCCAGAATGCCAGCTGAGAAACCGTAAACACAAACAAGGGCAAATGAATTTGGAATGACAGTGGGTAACACAAACAAAGATGCTTGGTAATGCATGGCAATGCCAACCTTTGATATTTACTTGTCACCCCATGGCAACAAGATGTGACATGAGGTTGGTTTGATGTGTGGCAACTGAGCATGTACACCCAGGCCAGGGCCAAAAATTGCCCAACCCCTGCAACTATCAGTTGTGCTGGCATTGGTATTTTAGTGCAATGAGGGGATACTGCCTCAGACAGCTGTTCTCTAGGACCAGTCACCTCTGAATATTTTCTCAGTTCTGCTCTAGCTGAAGACAGAGACATGAGTAAGAAATAAGAGCACAACAAGTACAAAGTACTGCTAAGCACTCTCTCTTCCCAGAAAATGTGGCTGCGTTTATGGAGCCAAAAACTTAAGCTGTTAGCTATCAAAGAAATCATTTATTTAACTTACACTGCTCAGCTCACCATCCCGACTATCTTATGGGGAAGCTTGTAACCGCTTTCTTCATAACTAGATGTTCTGAGGTTCACACTTGGTTCAGGCAGGATGACCACGTGCTGTCTTTCTGCTGAGAAAGCACACTAAATGGCGTCTTCTTTGACCAACAAGGGCAGGTACCGTTATCAGTAGCGATTGGCTGCTGCATTTGCATTTCTTTTCTGCTACAGAAATCATCATCATGAAATCCATGACAAGGGTCACTGTACAGGGGAGCACTTGACAAGTTCCTTCCATATGTCTTGGGTGTAGGTCAATGTCTGAGTCTCTGTTACGGATCTTCCAGTCCCCGCCCTGTTTTCTTCTTTTGCCAAAGTTGGTACCTTATAGGATGGCAGTGAAAGATTTGCTTCTTTTGATGTGGTGATACCAATTTCTATTTTGATAGTAGATACAAGGTCCTCTAACCCTAACCCATTTCTTGCGTGATTGTGTCTCACTCCGCATCATTTGTGATGCTGTTGTAAGGAAAGATCGAGCAGACTGTTACAAATTCACAGAACTGCATATGTCAAAATTGTTGCAAATCCACTCTTCCCACAATCAGCTTTTTTCTAGTGCATTTTTAAAAATATTTAAGCTTAACAACTTTAGCAAATTTACATTATTTACATTGTTCGAACTGTTATCCTCATGTTTAGTGTTATGTTCATGATGTTTTGGCTGTTGTACACTCTGGCCTTCTTCAGGTGATTGGAATTTCAAACTGAACCCATTAATTTCATCTACCAAAGAAGGCCGGAGTGTACAACAGCTGAAGCATTGTGAACATGACAATAAAGATGAGAACAGTTCAAACAATGTAAATAATGTAAATAATTACAATACTTCATCTCAGAAATATAGACAGACTTTAACAAAATATTCTAATAACAATCTCAAGTATGAATCCAGGTGATTATTTAAAGAAGTAAGAGGGTACAAATGAAAATATCTGAAATTAGCAAGTTTTTCTCTTCACTGAAATAGACATTAAACATATGAAACGATTATCACCTCCCTCCCTTTCTTCTTTCTTTCTTTTTCCTTCTTTTTCCTTAAAACAAACAGTGCCTATGATATATCTTTTCTTCTGTCTATCCTGTGACTCAAATCTCTCTTTCTTTCTTTTTTCTTTCTTTCTTTCTTTTTTCTTTCTTTTCCGTTACAACAAACAGTGCCTATGATATATCTTTTCTTCTGTCTATCCTGTAACTCAAATAGACATTAAACATATGGGGTGGTTATCACCTCCCTCTCTCCCTTTCTTTCTTTCTTTCTTTCTTTTTTCTTTCTTTCTTTCTTTTTTCTTTCTTTCTTTCTTTCTTTCTTTCTTTCTTTTTTCTTTCTTTCTTTTTTCTTTCTTTCTTTTTTCTTTCTTTCTTTTTTCTTTCTTTCTTTTTTCTTTCTTTCTTTTTTCTTTCTTTTCCCTTACAACAAACAGTGCCTATGATATATCTTTTCTTCTGTCTATCCTGTAACTCAAATAGACATTAAACATATGGGACAATTATCGCCTCCCTCCCTTTCTTTTTTTTCTTTCTTTCTTTTTTCTTTCTTTCTTTCTTTCATTCTTTTTTCCTTTCTTTCTTTCTTTCTTTTTCCTTCTTTTCCCTTACAACAAACAGTGCCTATGATATATCTTTTCTTCTGTCTATCCTGTAACTCAAACAGGAATCGCTCATTGTTTATCTGAGGTAATGTCCGTGTAGTGTTATATGCTAATCAATCATCTAAATTATTAACTAAGATGAAAAAATTTGAAATTGGCAAGTTTTTTTCATTTCGCTAAAGCAGGCATTAAACACATGGGAGTGTTATCACTTCCCATTTTTTCCTTTCTTTCTTTCTTTCTTTCTTTTTCCTGCTTTTCTCTGATACCAAACAGTGCTTTTGATATATATTTTTTCTTCTGTATCTTCTTGCAGTCCAACAGGAATGGCCATTGTTTATTTGAGGTTGTTATTTAAAGAAGTAAGGGGGTATAAATAAAAAGATTTAAAATTGACAACATTTTTTCCATTTCACTGAAACTGATGTTAGACACCTGAGTATTATTGCCTATTCTCTCTTCCTTTGTTTCTTTCATTTTCTCACTGAAACCAAGTAGTGTCTCTGGTGTCTTTTTTTGTCTTTCTACGGTCAAAACAGAAAAGTCCATTACTTATGAGATATTGGCAGAGTGTAATATATGTGCGAAATAAAAGAGGGGCAAGCAAAATTATCATGTAATACTTATTATGATAAAAGCAAATATATTTAGCTATTAGCAGCATCCGATTAATACAGATTATCTTTAGATAAAAAATTTTTGGCAAACATGGACATTTGTGCCCACAAAAAAAAATTAAATATCAAAAGGATGTGATTTTGTTTTTTTACTGAAGAGTGAAGGTAGTTAAAATAAAATCAATGTCATAGGAAAACTATCCTTTTCACACATTTTTCGTAGGCAAGATCCATTTTTGCAGATTTTTGTTCTATTTTTGGGAATTGTTGTCTGCAGTCGCTCTCTCATAGACACGCCATTGCCTCACTCTGTCTTTTTTACAAATACTTTCATGGTAATTGCTCCGATGAGCTGCTTTCGCTGGTTCCTAGGCCTCATGAATTTAAGCGTCCTACGACGCTGGCATCCCGTTCACACCCCTTCACTGTTGAAACTGTTAGATGTAGACGTCTCTTCTACTCCAATAGCTTCATGTCTCACACAGCTCACCTGTGGAACTCCCTTCCTTATTCCTGTTTCCCTGACAAATATAATCTCCAACTATTTAAGTGTAACGTCAATCGACATCTCCAGTTGCTGTGATCTTTCCACTTCCCTTCTCCACATCCTTTCTCCTTTCATTCCTATCTGCTCTCGCTCCAAATCTTCTGTAACCCCCTTGCCTTGATCGATCCACTATCTTTCTCCACATCCTCTCCTTTACCACTCCTATCTGCTCTTCCTCCAAACCTTCTGTAACCCCTTGCATGCTAGTGGCTTCCAGCTTTGCTTGGAGTGAAAAGCTTAAAATAAAAATAAAAAAATAACAATTTTCAAAGTTTAATAAGTCTTTGAAGTTGAATATTTTTATATTTTATAAAGAGTGCATTTTGCAGTTTTTTTTTTGGCAAGTACTCACAAATCTTTAAAAATGAAAAAAATATTCTCTTTTTCTTTTAAAACATAAAATTTTCAAACCTTCTAAGAGTGCTTCATAAAAGTCAGATCAAAATAATATCTCCAAAGATATTGGTAGGAACAAGAAAGCTGGGTTAGTCCTCAGATATGATGTTATTTTTTTTTTTTTTAATAATTATATTGCATATTTCAAAGTTTAATAAATTTGTGATTTTTCAATATTTTTTCTTCACTGAGACATATTTTGCACAACATTTCCTTTAAACTGGTACACCAACTCCAAAAGAATATGAAACTGAATATTTTTTTGTACATAATAAAAATGAAAAATTAAAATTTGAAAACCTGAAACTATTCTTTGTAGAAGGGGAAAATAACTTACTGTTATAGACAAGCGTATGGTTGCAAGACAGAAATACGACAACAGCAGAAATAGATTTACGTGATTTATTTCAATAGGAACGTGTGGTTTTCGGACAGCTACCTTGTGGTATAGTTCATAAGCCGGCTGCCGATCCGGGTTGGTCTCTCATAGTAGTTCCCACTGGTTGGCATGGCGTTCCTCCTGCTGACTGCTCAGACTGATGGTGACAGATCTCTTCCCCGGCCTCCCATTAACTGCTTTGTACTTCTCCGTGTGACGCTTTTTATGGCGTTTTTTATGGCTTAACGGGCTCGAAAAACGATGCGAGTATAATTAAGAGGGAGGCATTTTTATTGGTCGAAAAATAGAAGCACTTTGAAATATTATTTTATTTTTCGACCGGAAATCGTGCGTCAGGCATATGCGTAAACGACGATAATGGTCATTTTGTGACGGGGCCTTGTCCCGTTCACATCCGACTCTCGCTCTTGAGTATGTTAGTTTATTTGCCTGCAAATCAGCCGAGATATGTCTGATTTTATTTCATAACATTACCTACCAGAACAAAAACCGCTCATAGATGCAAAATACATAGAAGAAAATCTGACTGATCCAAAAGTTGCTATTTAAGAATTCAGTCTTGGAGCTCAGAGATTTTGTAAGACAAATTTGCAGCTTATGCCAATTTCCAAGCCTCAGCTACTCAATAAAATGAGCATAGGAACATCAGAATGTCTGCAGATGCCAACATTTCTAGTGGTTATGCTGTGTGTGTGGATCTTTGCAGTAGTGTTACCAATTTGTGCTTGAAAAAACAGGTTACAAATGGTACTCCAAACATCTGTACTTTTTTTGCTACATTCTTCTATGCGCCATGTCATTTCAGAACATAGATGATCATGGCTCTCCACAATTTTCTGTAGCTCCTTGTAAATTCTATCTTTTTGCAATCTCTCCGAAACCTTATTCCATCATCCATTTACACAAGACTTTTTGGTAGGTTATGTGCTGTTTTCCTCTGTGCCTCTTCCCTTCAGTATGTCTTGTCAAAGTCAAATTTTCCAAGCCTTCTTTCCTCACTATGTGCACTACAATTTTCAATTGTCTTTCTGATCCTAAGTATAAATGTCCTACAGAAGGATGCTGAGAATATTATGGACTAAAGCTGTGTAACAACACTTTTAGAGAAAATAAGTATAAATATTGCTTATTTTCTTTAAAACATCGTTGTTTCTCATGCATTCAGTCCATGGTATCAAACCAATAAATTTCTAGCCTGATATTAATTAATTGGCTGGATTTTGATGTGAACTTGTCATTGTTTAATTCTCAGTCAAGGTGATTAATATTCATCACAGAATTAAGTGTATTGACAACAACAATGAGTGACCTATTTGAGAATATTGATATCTACTATGCTTTATAAAAGGAAATAGGTCTAGACTCGTGAATATGACGATCTGTCTAGATATTTGTTGTATTGGAAACTGTTGATGCTAAATATATACTTTATAAAATAGACTTAGAGAGGATGTCATTTTACCTTTAGGAGACCATTTTGTCTGATACTTTATAAAAAGGAGAATGTTGGCTCATAGAACAAAATAATCAATGACACACTTATAAAGAGCGAATGACTAGGGGAAATTGGAACAATTAAAATAGATTTTAATTGTAAACGAACAGATGATTAAAAACGAAATAAAAGGTTTCAAAAAGAGTATAAAATAGAAAAAAAAAATGACTCATATTACCTCGATCAAACGTAAGCAATGAATGAATTATAAAATATAAATTATAGGAATGTCTTTGATGCTAATTAAGGCAGAATCGAAAAGGTTAACATTAAAATCATTTATTCTTTGTGATTCTTAGCCTTACAGGACACAGTGAATAAACAGTTTTTTTACTTCCTCCATCTTTAAGTATATGTTTGTGATGTTGGACGGCTTCAGTTGTCACTTTTGTTATGTCAAACAAAAGTTCATTATCACTTCAAAAAATGGTTGTTGTAGACGAGACTTGTAAACGTCGAAACTAGTAGTAATGCCTTTCCAATAATATTCACACCAGTAATACTAGTTCAAGTAGTAATTGCCAAATAGTATAACAATCAGAAGAGAATCATAATCCATACAGTAGTTGAATAGAAAAAGTGAACTTATTTCAATAGAAGATAGACAAGAAGGGTGTTCCGTATAGTAGTAGAGTATAAAGGAGGAATAGTGATTGCTTAGTTATCACTCTTTTTCTATTTATTCACTTCTTTTATGATCCCCTGACCTACTTAATAATGGCATCAGCCATGTTGCTCACTGGTTATCTAGTTTCAAACCACAGTGTCAGCAACAACATTATACTCTTATACAACATACATACATACATATATATATATACAGATATATATATATATATATGATGGACTCTCCCGTCGAACTCGACGTATGAGGGTCAGACAGATCAGTTCCCAGAAACTGAAAGCCCAACACCCACACAGGATTTGATTATAGTGGTGAAGGCTTTGTGCAGGGCCATCCACACTTTTTGGAGGGACGAATACAGGGACCTGGTGCAACGAATGCCACAAGGTCCCCAAACGACCCTCCGCTGGTTTTGAATTCAGAGTTGTCCTTCTCCTAGACCAGTTGCCATCCAAGGCTATAGAACCCAGTCTGTCCTGCTATTTACCCATAGTTGGAGGGAGAAGAAGAGGATTCACACCCTTCCCTAGGGTGTTAGCACGTAAGTGAATATAATGGATTCGACTGAAATTCGAACTCGGCTTTCCGATTCCTCAATCCAAGCCGTTCTCCATTACTCCACCGTTCCTCCTCTCTATATATATATACACACATATATACATATATATATGTATGTATATATATATATATATATATATATATATATATATATATATATGTATATATATATATATATATATATATATATATATATAATCTGCATGTGTGTGGGGTGGATCTTTATTTACATCTAAATGGATGTGCCAACATAAATTTATGCTCAGGAAAATATTCATGTACAGGAGAAAGCCCCACCCAAGAAAAGAAGCCACCTACTTTTTTCACCTGTCTTTTATATGCTTCAGGAGCGATCATGGCTCTCTACAACTTCCTACCCTTTTCCAGTTCTTAGTAATGCTTGTCTTTTCCCTATCCTTTACACTCCGTTTTGACATCAGTTTATTTGTTAGTGGTTGTTACTGCTTTTCCCCCTTTTCTTTCTAAGGTTATTTTCCTGTTTCTTAATACTTAGTTTTTTTTATCAATGATGTTGATCATGTAAAGGACAAACGGGCACTCAAGATAGAGGGTTACAGAATAAGAGGCACTACCCCTAGCAAGTTTTTAATGCCAGTGAGACACAAGGGGCCACCAGAAGGGAAAGAAATGTAAAAGACTAGAAGGAATCAGAAACCCAACTGTAAACACGAAACTTCTACTCCAGTTCAAAAGACTGAGGAAGAGTGCAATCTGGATGATAGGTGAACGTCTCTACTCATACTAGGTGAACGTCTCTACCTGTATTAGGCAAATGCCTCTACTCGTATTAGGCCAAAATCTCTATTGATATTAGGTGAACGTCTCTACTCATATTAGGCAAATGTCTCTACCTGTATTAGGAAAATGCATCTACTCATATTAGGCAAAAATCTCTATTCATATTAGGTGAACGTCTCTACTCATATTAGGTGAATGTCTCTACCTGTATTAGGCAAATGCCTCTACTCGTATTAGGCAAAAATCTCTATTCATATTAGGTGAACGTCTCTACTCATATTAGGCAAATGTCTCTACTCGTATTAGGTGAACATCCCTACTTGTACACTATTTACATTATTCGGACTACTGTCCTCATCTTTGTCGCATTTTTATTACAACGTTTCGGCCGTTGTACGCTCCGGCCTTCAGGTGGTTGGAATGTCGAACTGAACCCTTTATTTCACTCACTGGGATAGACTGTTCTAGTTCCCCGTGCCATGTTTAATGGATTTCAGTTATCAGTTATCTCCTGTTAATTTCTCTCTGAAAATTCTCCACTGCCTTAACTGGGTATTGAACTCACACTCTTTGGGTCCTGTCACTGGACACATGACACAGTGGATAAAGGCGTTGGTTAGATCCACATGGCATGTGGAAATAAAACAGTCTATTCCAGTGAGCGAAATAAAGGGTTCAGTTCGACATTCCAACCACCTGAAGAAAGCTGGAGCGTACAATGGTCGAAACATTGTAATAAATATGGCGACAAAGATGAGGACAATAGTCCGAATAATGTAAATAATGTACATAATACCTCATCTCAGAAATATAAACAGACATCCCTACTTGTATTAGGTGATTGTATTTACTTGTATTAAGTGAATGTATATACTCATATTAGGTGAATGTATATACTCATATTAGGTGAATGTATTTACTTGTATTAAGTGAATGTATTTACTTGTATTAAGTGAATGTATTTACTTGTATTAAGTGAATGTATATACTCATATTAGGTGAATGTATATACTCATATTAGGTGAATGTATATACTCATATTAGGTGAATGTATTTACTTGTATTAAGTGAATGTATATACTCATATTAGGTGAATGTATTTACTTGTATTAGGTGAATGTATATACTCATATTAGGTGAATGTATTTACTTGTATTAAGTGAATGTATATACTCATATTAGGTGAATGTATTTACTTGTATTAGGTGAATGTATATACTCATATTAGGTGAATGTATTTACTTGTATTAAGTGAATGTATATACTCATATTAGGTGAATGTATTTACTTGTATTAAGTGAATGTATATACTCATATTAGGTGAATGTATTTACTTGTATTAGGTGAATGTATATACTCATATTAGGTGAATGTATATACTCATATTAGGTGAATGTATTTACTTGTATTAAGTGAATGTATATACTCATATTAGGTGAATGTATTTACTTGTATTAGGTGAATGTATATACTCATATTAGGTGAATGTATATACTCATATTAGGTGAATGTATTTACTTGTATTAAGTGAATGTATATACTCATATTAGGTGAATGTATTTACTTGTATTAGGTGAATGTATATACTCATATTAGGTGAATGTATATACTCATATTAGGTGAATGTATTTACTTGTATTAAGTGAATGTATATACTCATATTAGGTGAATGTATTTACTTGTATTAAGTGAATGTATATACTCATATTAGGTGAATGTATTTACTTGTATTAGGTGAATGTATATACTCATATTAGGTGAATGTATTTACTTGTATTAAGTGAATGTATATACTCATATTAGGTGAATGTATTTACTTGTATTAAGTGAATGTATATACTCATATTAGGTGAATGTATTTACTTGTATTAGGTGAATGTATATACTCATATTAGGTGAATGTATATACTCATATTAGGTGAATGTATTTACTTGTATTAAGTGAATGTATATACTCATATTAGGTGAATGTATTTACTTGTATTAGGTGAATGTATATACTCATATTAGGTGAATGTATTTACTTGTATTAAGTGAATGTATATACTCATATTAGGTGAATGTATTTACTTGTATTAAGTGAATGTATATACTCATATTAGGTGAATGTATTTACTTGTATTAGGTGAATGTATATACTCATATTAGGTGAATGTATTTACTTGTATTAAGTGAATGTATATACTCATATTAGGTGAATGTATTTACTTGTATTAAGTGAATGTATATACTCATATTAGGTGAATGTATTTACTTGTATTAGGTGAATGTATATACTCATATTAGGTGAATGTATTTACTTGTATTAAGTGAATGTATATACTCATATTAGGTGAATGTATTTACTTGTATTAGGTGAATGTATATACTCATATTAGGTGAATGTATTTACTTGTATTAGGTGAATGTATATACTTATATTAGGTGAATGTATTTACTTGTATTAAGTGAATGTATATACTCATATTAGGGGAATATATTTACTTCTATTAAGTGAATGTATATACTCATATTAGGTGAATGTATTTACTTGTATTAGGTGAATGTATATACTCATATTAGGTGAATGTATTTACTT
>OZ038515.1:4647368-4659868 GCA_964036315.1 Acanthosepion esculentum | reverse complement strand
GTGAAGAAACTGATTAGCTTTCAATTTCATATAGAAGGATTTATATTACATATGTAACAGAGAATCATAATAGCTCAATAAAAGACTCTGAGTTGCATGTGGTGCAGGAATTGCATCCCCTTACACTATGGGCTGTTCAGAGAAGACCTTCTCCTTAGAGTAGATGGTGCTGACTGTTTGCATATAAATGATACTGGGCAGGTATTAGCCAATTGTCAGCATGTGTCTGTGTTATGGTGAAACACACCTATTCTATAGTTATTAGACTCTCCCACCTAATATAAGTAGGAGTAGTAAGAGGAACGAGGGTCAGTCGTTCTCAGACAACAGCCTGAATGGTTGAACTCTCTGCCTACGGGCGGGGGAGGAACCCGAACGAGGCTACGCCGAAGGGCGGAGTCTCGTTCGGGGCGGTAAACCAGCCCTGAACCCGTTTATACGGGTTCAAAGGGTATATATTTTTGGCCGGGCCCACGGGCTCGGGGATCCCATGTTAAACCAGCTTTGTGCCACATGATACCCTCATAGGGAGGTGACTAAATATTAGTCAATGTCGGGCAACAGTAGTCGACAGTTAGTTGAATACGAAAGTAGTCAGTGACCACAACAAGATTACTCTGCGTAATACCTATTATATTAAGTTCCTAACGTTTGGTACGTTGAACTTATTTAGGACCGATTTTAGTACAAATACAAGCTTCCACTGCAAAATAACTCCACAACAGTCTGGGACTGGGAGAGCTATCTAACACTAGTGCTTTTCTCAGTCGAGAGATGCGCTCTCAATGTGCGGACATGCAAAAACCAGACAAGACAAAAATACATCATAGTAGTTCAGCATTTTTTATTTGTTTTTTAAGAATTTTTCCTGGTTCCATAAATATGTGCTAGGAAGTAAGAGGAGAAAAAACAAAACCAAAGTCTCAAAATAACTGTTTAACAGCTTTTATTTGTGGTTGAAAGAGAGAGTGCAAAATATTGGTGTTTTTTGCAGGAGAAAGAGTTGGGTTTTCCCAGATAACAAAGTTCTTCTCTTGAGTAGATATTTTGTAGAGAGAAATTTCTCTGCTTGTTCCCACAAGGAATGAGAAATCGAAGTGTCAAACTGCTAGGACTGGTGTGTGTCTTCTGCAGCAAGGGTTTTAAGGAGTGCTTTGGGTTGATGTCTTAAAGGGAGATTTCTCCACTTGGCTCCACAAAGAATGAGAAATCTGAGTGTCAAGTTACCAGGACAGACCATGTGTCTTCTGCAGCAAGGGTTGTGAGCAGCCCTTTCTGCTGGGCCTTGAAGATAGCAAAGGCTAAATAGGAAGAGCAGAAAAGAGACTGAATAGGGCTCGGTCAGCATTTTTAATGATTTGTGTGGACTTCCGGTTGTACCCTGCTGATTACTTTCATTACTGCTACTGCTGAATCAAGCAAAGTAAGAAAGCCCACACATGCCACAATAGTTAACAAGAGAAATTGTTTCTCTCCTCTGATTTCTCTATTCCTGGTGATCTTCCTCTCCTTAGGAATGACTCTAATGTCCGCATACCTGGCCTGGGAGTTTATGTCCATGAATATCTCCCACTGGTTAGAGAACTCTCTCTTGAATCTCCACAGCACTCTTACATGTGTCTCCATCTGTCTCTACTTAACTAGAGATAGTATTTCTGATAATATAGACAAGGCCATCTCCCTACACCTGTCTGCATATATATTTGTGTTTTGGTGACGTTAATGCCCACCATGTGAGGTGGCTTTAATATTTTCTCACTGACCCCCCACTGAAATCCGTACCCTTAACTTCTCAATTACTCATGTAAGTGGTGGACTCCCCTATGCATTTTCCCAATGATTCTGATGGACACACTTCTCTTCGAGATCTATTTTTACCTCTATCTAATAACTCATGTCGTACTTTGCAGTTCTGCAATGTTGGCAACTCTGACGCATCTGTATTTTACAAAATACTTTGCTTTGCTTGTGGAAGGCATCTTCTGCTGTTCCATGTCGTATTTCTTGTTGTGTGTTATAATTTTTTCAGGTATTTAAATTTTTGTACTTCCTTGATTTTAACATCTCCATTTTGTAGCTTGCATACCGGGTTAATCTTCCTGCTGAGAATTATACATTCTGTTCTCTTACACTTTGTGCTAAGTCTTTTCTTCACATTTTCCTTTATTTCTTTAGAAATTAATGTTGTTTTCTTTCTGCATCTGCCATCAACCCCTATCTTAAGAATGTTCCAAACCAGCAATAAATGTCCAAATTTGAATGAAGAAGAAAAAAGAAAAGAGGTATATGAAGAAAAAACCCAAATGTCCAGAAAAAGAAAAAAAATGAAAAAAAAAGAAAAGGGTAATATGAAGAAGAAAGCCAAATGTCCAGAAAAAGAAAAAAAAATGAAAAAAAAGAGGAATATGAAGAAGAAAGCCAAATGTCCAGAAAAAAAAAAAAATGAAAAAAAAAGAGGAATATGAAGAAGAAATCCAAATGTCCAGAAAAAGGAAAAAATAAAGAAGAAAAAAGAAAAGAGGAATATCAAGAAGAAAGCCAAATGTCCAGATGAAAGAAAATGAAAAAAGAAAAGAAAGTAATGTGATGAAGAAAGCCAAATGACCAGAAAAAAGAAAATGAATGAAAAAAAATTAAAGAATGATGAATATGAAGAAGAAAAATGAATAGAAAGAGGTATATGAAGAAGAAAGCCAAATGTCCAGAAAAATGAATGAAGAAAAAATTAAAGAATGAGTAATATGAAGAAAAAAGCAAAATTCTGGAAAAAAAGAAAATAAAGAAAAGAAACTGGAATATAGAGATAAGACACAGAAATATTTACAAGAAAAAAGTGGAAAAAATATGAAGGAAAGCATGAATGCTAAAAAGAAAGAAAGAAAACAAATTGATTAAATAGAAAAATGAATGAATAAAAGAAAGACAGAAAAGATTCCTCCAAACCCTGTTCAAACAAAATGAATACACACATTTGCCTCTATTAACTTGTTTAGAAATTACTATTGTTTTCCTTCTGCATCTGCCATCAATAGCTATCTTAAGATTGTCCCCAACCAGCAATAAATCATTGTAGGACTTCTCGGTCTCTTAAGATTTGAGGTGTAATGCTGGGCAGCATTATTGCTCTGTCTTGGTAAGTGAGACATAGAGCACTTTCTGTTACTCTAGCTAGATGTCTGACTTTTGGTCTTTCGTTTCTTTTTTTCTGGTATTTTTATATCTTTTAGCTTTTCTCAATGAAAAGGTTAAATAATATGGTCTTCTCCAGTGCAAAGACAAAAATATTGAATCAAGGAAAATCTATATTCATAATCTTTATTAATTACTATGAGGGGAAATACCACATCGAAAAGGTCCCTGTGTAGAGGGAATAGGGTTGCTAGTCAAAAGAAAGAAAATGAACAGTTGACCTAAGCCGAGGTTTGTGGACTGTCTACTTTGAATAACAAAAGCTAGCAGAATGGTCAGCAAGTCTGTGAATACTTTGAGGTCAAAGTTTGGACAGCCTTTGTGGAAAAGCCAGACTGTCTCCTCAACTCTTGCTGCCCTCCACATCACCTCATGTCTCAATCCTTACTTCTACTTCTTTACCCTTTTCTACTATTCTGCTTCCAAGACAAAGCCGAGACTCCCAAGCACAGACATACGTTTTATGGTGTATTTCTTTAGTAAGGCACACTTAAGCAGACACAAAATCTTTGGCTGAAATGATAATATTAATGTGTAAGGGCAGACGTATATGAAAAAATAGGCATACAATTTGTACAAGTTTGTTTTTTTCATTTTTTTTATCTTTCTGCTTTCTTTTTAAGTGCTTCTCCATTTGTCTCTTTGTTTTGTTTTTCTTTCTTCTTTCTTTTTTCATTTTTTCTTTCTCTTTTTTTATTCATGTTTTGCTCTTTCTCTTTTTCTATCTATTTTTCTCTCCATTTTTCTTATCTTTTTTGTCTTTCTCATATTTTTTTATTTTTGTATCTTTTCCAACCCTTTCTCTTTTTCCTTCCTTTTCTCTTTTCCTTTTCACTTTCTCCTTTTCATCTTCTCTTCTCTTTCCTTTTCTCTTTTCTCTCCTTTTCCTCTTTTCTCTCCTTTTCTCTTCTCTTTCTCTTTTCTCTCCTTTTCTCTTCTTTCTCTTTTCTCTCCTTTTCTCTTCTCTTTCTCTTTTCTCTCCTTTTATCTTCTCTTTCTCTTTTCTCTCCTTTTATCTTCTCTTTCTCTTTTCTCTCCTTTTATCTTCTCTTTCTCTTTTCTCTCCTTTTATCTTCTCTTTCTCTTTTCTCTCTTTTTTTCTCTTTCCTTTCCTCTCCTTTTTTCTTTCCTTTTCTCTCCTCTTTCTTCTTTCCTTTTCTTTCTTCTTTCCTTTTTTCTCCTCTTTCCTTTTCTCTTCTCTTTCCATTTCTCTTCTCTTTCCTTTTCTTTTCTCTCTCCTTTTCTCTCTTCTTTCCTTTTCTTTTCTCTCTCCTTTTCTCTTCTCTCTCCTTTTCTCTTCTCTCTCCTTTTCTTTTCTCTTCTCTTTCCTTTTCTCTTCTCTTTCCTTTTCTCTTCTCTTTCCTTTTCTCTTCTCTTTCCTTTTCTCTTCCTTCTTTCTCCAATCTCTTCCTTCTTTCTCCTGTCTCTTCTTTTAAGAAAGAAATGAAATAGATTAGGTCAAAAGGAATTTGAAAGAAAGGAAAAGTTAGAGATAAGGTTTATGAAAAAAAAAAGAAAAAAGAAGATGAAGGAAGCGAGAATGGCCATGGTCACAGTAAAAGAAAGAAAAGGATTTTTAATGAAAGATAAATAGAAAAATGAAAGAATAGATAAAGTGAAAGATAGAAAAATGTACTAGTGGAAGAAAGAATAAGTGCACCCATGAATAAATAAATGAACAAAAAGTAAGGAAGAATGAAAAAGAACAAATGACTTCAAAGGAAAGAAACTGGACAGATAAAGAAAGAAATAATATCAAAGGCAAAAAAAGAGGGTAAGAAAGATAAGATAAAGAAAGAAAAATTATTTCCAAAGTAAAAAAGAATGAATGACATAAAGTGAGAAGAGAAAAATCTGAAATGCAAATAACAGAACAAGAAAAAGAAAATGGAAAAAAGGGAATATGAAGAAGAATTTTAAATGTCTAGAAGAAAGAAAATGAAGAAAAACAGAAAGAGGAATATGAAGTAGAAAGCCAAATGTCCAGAAGAAGAAAAAATGAAGAAGAAAAAAGAAATGAGGAATAGGAAGATGAAAGCCAAATGTCCAGGAAAAGGAAAAAAATGAAGAAGAAAAAAGAAAAGAGGAATGTGAAGAAGAAAGCCAAATGTCCAGAAAAAAGAAAATGAATGAAGAAAAAATTAAAAATGATGAATATGAAGAAGAAAAAAGAATAGAAAGAGGTATATGAAGAAGAAAGCAAAATGCCCAGAAAAATTAAAATGCTAAAGAAAACATAATATGAAGAAAGTCAAATGTCCTGAAAAAAGAAAATGAATGAAGAAAAAATTAAAGATCGAGGTATATGAAAAAAAAATAGCAAAATTCTGTAAAAAAAAAATGAAGAAAAGAAACTGGAATATGGAGATAAGATAGAGAAATATCTAAAAAAAAAAAGTGAAAAAAAAATGAAGGAAAGCATGAATGCTAAAAAGGAAAGAAAGAAAACAAAATGAATAAATAGAAAAATGGTTGAATAAAGGAAAGAAAGAGAAGATTCCCCCAAACCCTGTTCAAACAAAATGAATACAGAAGAATAAGATAAAATTTTAAAAAGGAAAGAAAATGATAAATCCTTGGATAAATCCCCAACAATCCTGCTACCTTCTGTCTTTATAACTGATGTTTACCTGCTTGGAACAATGGAACATCCAGCCAGTGTCAGTATCACTCCTGTCTTTTTAAAACTCCCTTTCTTCACATTTTCTTTTCCTAGTAACTCCACCCCCATGTCAGATATCTTCAAGACTCCTTTTCTTCCATTGACAATGGCATACCACTTCCTGCATCAGAATTGATCTCCAACTTAGGAGGTAAGTGACAGCCAAAGGAGAACGTCATTGCCTTCTCATTGCTTGTCCTATTTGAGAACAAAATGGCTGATGGATCTTGAGAACCCATTATTTTGGGTTGAATAACTCACTGAACCTGGAGAGTTTCTGAATGACAGAACTGCTTTCAGGAAATCATCAAACAATGATGCTCCTCTAAACAGGTGTTTTGAAAGTCTGGCAAAGATTTTAAAGATTAATAATGTCTGTGGATTATTTTTGTCTTTCTTTTAAATTACAGAAATTCATAAAATGGTAATTAATTTTAATAGAAAACCAAAAATCAATTATTAGGAGAAAAAACATTTAAAAACAATACTGCAGCATCATATATATATATATATATATATATATTATTTTAAGAAAGAGAAAGAACAGATGAAAAGTGATCAATACAGCTTAGAGCAAAATACTATTAAAATATTTTTATTATAATAGATTACAATAAAATCATTTTACATCATTACAAAAAGAACCTTTCATGTTTCAGAACTATAATCATTACTCTCTAGCCGATGGAAGGTAACGTAATAAAAATGATTTATATAGGAAATTTGAAAACATATTGTTACCTCTTTTGGAAGTTAAAAAAAAGTGGTGGGGAAACCTAATGTCAGAATTAACAAATATACATGTGGCCAGGGTTAATCCAGTCATGCCCACAAGTATATTTGTTAATTCTGACATATATCACACACACACACACACACACACACACACACACATATATATATATATATATATATATATATATATAATATATTATAATTATAATATTTTTTTTTAAAATATGATTCCATCGCTACATAAGAGTTCTCATGTTTCAAAAGCGAGAGCCGAGACCCCTAATATAATTTTTGAAAATTTCAAAAATTATATTAGGGGAACACCGGATTATTTACCTAACGTGTTCTTTCCTATTTTTCTGCATACCTGCGCACATATATATATATATATACATATATATATATATATATATATATATATATATGATTTATTTAAAAATTATAATGTAAATATGTTATGTTATAATTTTCAAATAAATTATATATACGTATATATTTTCTGTTTTTACATTTGCACATATATATATATATATATATATATATATATATATAATTTATTTGAAAATTATAATGTAAATATGTTATCTTATAATTTTCAAATAAATTATATATATATGTATATATTTTCTGTTTTTACATTTTTTATAGATACAATTTAAGTAAATGGTCTGTTTTTTTAATTAAGCAGCAGTAACTAATCAGCCCAAATATTCAAGAAATTTTGTAGAAAATATGTGTTCTCCAACAGGATCGAACCTGTAACCTTCATAGTTACTGTCATTTCAGACCAAATCAGTTTTTGTTGATATGCATGTTATAATCATTTCTTTAGTCTTCTATAAAGCATCACAAATATGGAAAATTTATTTTAGACATTTACAGCTTTATGTAATGACTTTCCAAATATTTCTGGCTCTGCATTGGCCATAAATCTAGCAAAATTTGACTGATTAAAAGTTTGTTGAATTTAAAAATAATTTGTGGTGGTCGATATAAATGGTAGAAAATCACATCAATTATTTTCATGCTTTGATTAAAAAAATTGACTTTATTCATAAATTTCATCATAGGGAAAAAAGGATACAAATAACTCTTTAAGTTGTTCAGAAGTCCTCAGGTGAAACGATTTCATTTTTGCACATTTCTTTAATGTTAATCTTGGATTATTGCCGCTGACTAAATCACAGGCAGTATATAAGTTACATCATCTTTTTCTTACTTTTATCCTATTTTTATACAATCTCTTCTTTGGCTGTTGAATTTCTTTTGACTTTAGAGCATCAGAACAGTTTTTTCCCATTTGTCTCTAATGCAGTAAGTAAATTAGAGGCGCTCTGTAAGAAATTCTGTCATCCAGGATTGTTTTATATTGAAAATTCCGTCATCTGAATTCCAAACAATAATAAAATTAAAATAAAGAAAACATGGGTATGCCTCTTAAACAAATCATTTGCATTTAGAACCGTTTGATGTTTGTTTTGTTTTACGGTATATCAACCTCAATGGGTCATTTAATGGCAACAACTTTTTTTTTTTTTCTGGTAATATTTTTGTTTTGGCAAAAATCCATTTCTGTTTTTTTTCTCAAAAATGTATAGCTGGTAATATTTTTTTTTCAAAAACGTATAACTGGTGATATTTTTTTATTTTTTTCAAAAACGTATAACTGGTAATATTATTATTCTTTTTTTCAAAAACGTATAACTGGTAATTTTTTTTTTTTTCAAAAACATATAACTGGTAATATTATTTTTTTTTCAAAAACATAACTGGTGATTTTTTTTTCTTTTTCAAAAACGTATAACTGGTAATATCATTTTTTTTTTTTCAAAAACGTATAACTGGTAATATTTTTTTTTTCAAAAACGTATAACTGGTAATATTATTATTTTTTTCTTCAAAAACGTATAACTGGTAATATTATTATTACTTTTTTCTTTGTTTCAAAAACGTACAGCTGGCAACATTATTTTTTCAAAAACGTATTATCAGAGTCCTTGCTGTTGGACGTAGTTTATCGTCTTACCCAGGACACATTTACAAATGTATGTACATGAATTTAAAAGAGTCAAAATGGGGTAAAAATAGTTTTTTAGTTGATTTAAAGTCTTTGTGTACTTACTGCTTTGCTTAGGGTGAATTCAATTAAAAAAGAAAAAATGAAAGTCGGTGCAACTTGTGGTTTACACTGACTTTTTTTAATTGAATTCACCCTATGCAAGGCAGTAAAACTACTAAGGCGCAAAGGGGTTGTTAGTGTGTGCAAAGGAATTAGAAAACAAAAACATTATGAAGCAGCAAGAATAATAGAAGAGTAATCCGGAAGACAGTAGATAATGATTGATATTGCATTTAAATTTTTGAAGATCAAAACTGGTCAGAAAGAATGGAGCCAGAAGAGAATTCCACAAGCAAGAAGTGTGAGAAAAGAAGCTGTTAGCATTGAACTCACGGTTACATCTAACGAGCTCAACTGTAAATTGATGAGACCTCGTCGCCAAGCTAGTACGCTCAGTTAAGTTCATAAAGTCTAGGTACCATAGTGACTAACAAGTTCCCATAGTGTTTGAGGGGTGAGATGTCCGATCTCAGACATTTTCTCTCTAAAATATAGACATTTTTTACCTTTTTCTTATATACTGATCTTGGTGCTATCTAGCTGTCCTAAACAGAAATCTTTGGCAGACAGTGCCATAATATAACAATCTCATTCTACTGCACATGTCTTCAGATATCTCATCTTTGGTACTGGTCATTTACTGTTTGTCCTGTTTCCACTGAGTCTTAGGATATCCAGCCCAGGTATTGAACTCACAATTACCAACCCTAAGCCACCAAATTTACTAATCGGTGCTTTAGTCCTCTCAGCTATTGTCTTGTGCAAGCAGACTGATGGCACAAATTCAGAATCCATTTTTTGTAATAGCAGGAGGTACACTATAGCACCAGCTTGACAGCATTTGATTGATTGGAAATTTATTTCTTCATGTTAAAAGAATTGGCACTAAACATTTTATTGCAAAGAGCAGCCATTTTAGTTCCTTTTGTCCTCATCCTGAGTTGAATTTGGAAAGATGTCAAAAAGTCAAATGTCCTTTTATTTTAAAATATTTTTCAACAAAATCATTATCCGAATAATCTATAATAATTGGCATCTATATAAATCAAGGTTTTTAGAATTCTTGTACGACAATTGATTAAATATGAGCTGGCAGCAGAAAGGCAGGATGGGATATGACTCTTTCTATGCACTGTGTCACTTCACGACGTGGGTGACCATAGCACTCCACAATTTTGTCCTTTGCAGCTAAAGAATACCTTTTTGGTATGGTAGCGGACCGTGGGGGGGGGGAAGATGCGAAGAGATATCAGAAGGTTAAACTTTCCCGCTGGTGGGTCCAGCTACATGAGAATGTCGGACTTTAATTAAGTCCAAAGAAGACAAAGAAAACAAACATGACCGATATATATATATGGGTAAACAAATATATATTAATAACAAAACAAGTTAAACAAAGACATGGACTGTTACATAGAGTTTGTATGGAGAAATTATGTGTGCGTGTTGTAAGTGATCGTACGTACGTGTATTGTTCTTAGCGCGTTCCCAGAATTTGGGAAATGCTGTATCTGTGAGAGGTCACATATTGGTGTAAGTGAAAAAAAAAAGAAAGATTTTACCTTGTCTCTGCGCGAGGTAGTGGCCCAAGGCCTAAGTCGAAAAAGAGAGAGAGAGAGAGGGAAGGGTCAGCCAGTATTTATAGCCAGGGAGAGAGAGACCCCTGTTGAAGGATTAAAGAGCTGAGGCGGAGCTAACTGCGACACTATCTCTCCTAATCTCTGGTGTCATACATAATGCATGCTTGGGCAATCATGTTTATTTCAAGTCATGCCTGACTAAGCAAAAGATTTTCCTGTAGTAGGTTACTGTTTCTTTCTGTGGTAGAGTGGTTTCTAGCCAAGGCTATAGTGTCGCAGTTAGCTCCTCCTCATTTCCTTAATCCTTCAACAGGGGTCTCTCTCTCCCACGCGTATAAATACTGGCTGACCTTTCGCCACTTCCTCTTTTTACGGCTTACGCACACGTGCGGCCAGCTGTCTCAACTCCGGCCTCGGGCCGCAACCTCGAGCGTGAGGCGAGATAAAAAAAAACTTTCTCTTTTTCACTTACACCAATATGTGACCTCTCACACATACAGTGTTTCCCATATTCTGGGAACACGGTAAAAACTATATACGCGTTCGTACGGACACTCAACACACACTTCAACTTTCTATACAAACACTGTAACATTTTATTCATGTCTTCGTGTATTAATGTTTGTTATTAATATATATTTGTTTGCATACATGTATATATCGGCCTTGTTTGTTTTCTTTTGCCTTCTTTGGACTCCATTAAAGTCCAACATTCTTATGTAGCTGGACCGGCCAGCAGGAAATCTTAACCTAGAGATACATCCTAACACATCTCTCACACATTCACCCCACACGGTCCACTACAATAGGACCAATTCTATCCTGCTATTCAACCTATAGCTGGGGGAAGTAGAGATGGATTCCTACAAATTCCAAGGGTAGTTGCACCTAAGTGAATGCAACTGGGACTTGAACTCCTCTCAATGATTTCTCATTCTTGACCTATATTCGTTACACCCCAACAAGCATACCCTTATTATTTACCATTTTATAAAGTTTTAATTAATTGGCAGGTAGATGTTTTGCTAACCATTCAAATAAATAATATAATAAATAGTGTAAATAAACAGTCTAATAAATAAAGAAATAGTTTTTAATTTTGATGTCAATTCTCAAGAAAAAAGAAAATACAGTGTAACCCGGATATAAGAGACCCTGATACAGTGTAACCCGGATATAAGAGAGTTGTCGGGACTGGAGAAGAAGTCTCTTATATCCGGGTTTCTATTATATCCGGGTTTCTATTATATCCGGGTTTGGTCTATTTTGTTTTAACACAGGCTCTAATTTGGGACCAGAGAAAATCTCTCTTATATTGGGGTTTCTCTTATATCCGGGTTACACTGTATAAGAGAAACCCGGATATAAGATAGATTTTCTCTGGTCCCAAATTACAGCCATACCTACCTAAACAAAATATACCAAACCCGGATATAAGAGAAACCCGGATATAAGAGACCTCTTCTCCGGTCCCGACAACTCTCTTATATCCGGGTTACACTGTATATAAATTCACTTTCATATGTTTAGGTTTTATTAAAATTCTAATCATCTCTTTTTAAAACATTGCCGAGGAGTGAAGGTAGTTAAAATAATAGCGGTGTCAAGGGAAAAACATTCTTTTGACATGCTTTCTTTATTTTGGGCATGAAGGTCCATGATTGCTGTTCAAATCAGTAACCAAACATTGCATTTGTTTTGTTTTTCTTTTTTTCTTAAAATGTTTATCCACAGATATTAAGCATATTTTAGTTAAAATTTTACTGCTAAAAATAGATGCCACGACACTTATGTTGTCCAAGATAGATATTGTAACAGTTTTCATCAGATGTCCACAGAGCAAGTTGGGAGAAGAATCGTGTCATGGCTGACTGCCAGAAAGCAATAAATTGTTAGAAATTTTCGCTATTTCACGCACAGACGTCATAGTAATGTCCACTTCCGTTTTATACTGCTGCAGAGAAAAAGCCATTAGCCACTGCAATGTGTATTTGTTTCAAAATGTGTTTCTCCGAGTTTACTGTAAGCTTGTTGGCATTTTGTGTGGACATACCCACGTGATTACTCTTGATACTGTGTACTATCGGATTTAATCTAGTAGAAAATTTGATGGGCCTTGCATTAAATATTTTCAAGCTGACTGGTGAAATTGCTATCTTACGATCTCGCAATGTTTACATGTTGGGGGTACTGCTTCTTTAATTATTCATCATTT
>OZ038515.1:4639868-4644868 GCA_964036315.1 Acanthosepion esculentum | reverse complement strand
TGATTATAAATCAAATAGCCAATGCTACTGGCATGTCCCATGCAACAGTTGAGAATATTTTGCACAATGAACTTGGCATGACAAAGGTTTCTGCTCATTGATTGCCATGTCTTCTTACACCTAATCAAAAGCAAACCCGTCCTGGGTATGACGTTAAAACGCATCCAACAGCAAGGCCTTTGATCAGGAGGTTTTGAGGAGCGTGGAACCACCTCTTAATTGTTGGTGTTCCCAGGTCCACCCTGACCCAGGGTGGTAGCACCTGTTAGGGTCCCAGCTATGGGCAAATAGTGAACTCCCAGACTTTACCACGTCCTGGGTATGACAATAAACTACACCCGAGTCCATGGGTATGACAGTAAACTGCATCCGCGTCCATGGGTATGACAATAAACTACGTCCAACAGAACGGACGTTTTTGAAAAAATAAGGTTGTCGGCTATACGTTTTTGGAAAAATAGTATTACCAGCTATACGTTTTTGAAGGAATAATGTTGGCAGCAGTGCATTTTTGAAAAATGATATTACCAGCTATATGTTTTTGAAAAAATAATATTATCAGCTATACGTTTTTGGAAAAATAATATTACCAGCTATACATTTTTGAAAAATAATATTGCCAGCTATACGTTGAAAAAAAAAATATTATCAGCTATACGTTTTTTAACAAAACCTTATTCAATAGAATTGTAACTGGGGTCAAAACACTATGAAAGTGTAAAAACAGGTTTTAATACCAGAAATACTTTGTAAAAAATTATTACCATCAATACATTTTTAAAAACCAAATGTTGCCAGCAATGCAGCTTTAGAAAACCAAATGTTGCCAGCAATGCAGTTTTAGAAAACCAAATGTTGCCAGCAATGCATTTTTGGAAAACCAAATGTTGCCAGCGATGCATTTTGGAAAATCAAATGTTGCCAGCAATACATTTTTGAAAACCAAATGTTGCCAGCAATACATTTTTGAAAACCAAATGTTGCCAGCAATACATTTTGGAAAACCAAATGTTGCCAGCAATACATTTTTATAAACCAAATGTTGCCAGCAATGCATTTTTGGAAAATCAAATGTTGCCAGCAATACATTTTGGAAAACCAAATGTTGCCAGCAATACATTTTGGAAAACCAAATGTTGCCAGCAATACATTTTGGAAAACCAAATGTTGCCAGCAATACATTTTTATAAACCAAATGTTGCCTGTAATGCATTTTTGGAAAACCAAATGTTGCCAGCAATACATTTTTGAAAACCAAATGTTGCCAGCAATACATTTTTATAAACCAAATGTTGCCAGCAATGCATTTTTGGAAAACCAAATGTTGTTAGCGATACATTTTTGAAAAACAAATATTACCAACAATATATTTTTGAAAAAAATAAAAATAAAAATATATATTACCAGCTATATATTTTTTGAAAAAAAACGAAAACTATTATCAGCGATACATATGTGAAGGAAAAATATTACCAGATATGGAATTTTGAAGGAAAAATATTACCAGAAATGGAATTTTTGAAGGAAAAATATTACCAGAAATAGATTTTTTTTAAAAAATGTTACCAACAATAAAAAATTTTGTCGGCATTAAATAACCCATTGAGTTTGATATGCCGTAAAACCAAAACAAACAAACAAAAGCAAACCAGACTGATCACATTATAGGAAGATCTGACATTGTTTGAGGTAGATCCACCTGGTTTCTTTGAACGTTTCCTAACCCAGGCTGCATCTTCTGTGCATCATTTTGAATCAGTAACAAAGAGACAACCTATGCACTATAAACACCTCTGTCCACCTGCTCCAAAGAAGTCCAAGGTCATTTCATCTGCAAGGAAGTTAATGACCTGTTTTTTGGGATGCAAAAGGCATTGTGTGTATTGACTATCTTCAAAAGGGCCATATCATCAGTGGAGAGTACTATACCAACTTGCTGAGGCATTTATGAAAAGCTATCAAGACCAAACACCCAGGAAAACTGACAAAATACTTTTCATCAGAACATTGCTCCAGCATACAAGTCCTTGGTTTAAATGGTTTCTTTGCGTGATTGTGGCGTTGAACTGATTGATCACCCTCCCTATTCTCCTGATTTGGTCCCTTCTGACTATTATCTGTTCCCCAACATGAGAAAACATTTGGCTGAGAATCAGTATTGCAATGATGTCATATCTACTGTTAGTGACTTTTTTGACCAACAGAATGAAAGTTTCTTCACCAAGCACCCATAGAAGTAGTATATAGACCCCAAGGAGAGGGAATATATTGAAAAATAAACCTCGTTTAGCCACATTCCATTTGGATATCTTTGTCAGCTTATTAACTTTTCAGCCACAGCAAGTAAGTTCTGTTATGGTGGTTGTTGGAGGTTATCTTATGATAATGTCAGTTTCTAACATAGATCTTCTATAGGTTTCATGTAAAGATCTATATATAAAATTTTGTGACTTCTGTTTGTCCATCTATCAAACCCCCTAAAATAGCCATATATTAACAAATCAAAACCAAATTTTGGGGAGAAGTGCAAGCATATAAGGGGGTACAAAGTACGGTTGGTTTTACTAGAATGCATAGCTAAGTACAATAAATTTTCATTAATTTTTTTGAAAAAGTAAAGTTTTATTATTTAATATACAAAATACTCCCACTATTTTAAAAACAGTTTAATGACTAAAATAACAAATACTTATTGAATAAAAATGGAATATTGGTTTTGCATGTCTTTTTTAAAGTTTTTATATTTCATCAATTGGTTTGCAAAATTAAATGAAACGGTTTTGTAAGTCTAAACAAAAAATGTTAGTGATAACCTCAACACAAGCAAATACCGTGAGGATCTGCAAAAAAATTCTAGTTACAAGGAAATGTACAGAGGATTAATATATACAAAATAAATTTTTATATAACACACACACACACACACACACACATACATACATACATACATATATATATTATAAGAGATTATAATAAAAACATTTTGAAATCACTACACAAAACTCTCATATTTCAATAGTATGAAATGGTAAGTAACTTAACATGCCAAAATTTAAATATTTTGAAGAAAATCTTATGGATTCAGTTAAATATATTTTGAATGCAATTGTATACTTTCAACTACAGATAAAAATGTATTGTTGGTAATTTTAATATAAACTGATATTGTTTATATAATTATGTATTACTCGTAATTTTACTATAAAAATGTATTGTTGGTCATTTTACTATAAATAAGTATTGTTGGTAATTTCTTATATATAAAACAATATATTGTTGATATTTTTACTATAAAAATGTATTGTTGGTCATTTTACTATAAATAAGTATTATTGGTAATTTCTAATATATAAAACAATATATTGTTGATATTTTTACTATAAAAATGTATTGTTGGTCATTTTACTATAAATAAGTATTGTTGGTAATTTCTAATATATAAAACAATATATTGTTGATATTTTTACTATAAAAATGTATTGTTGGTCATTTTACTATAAATAAGTATTGTTGGTAATTTCTTATATATAAAACAATATATTGTTGATATTTTTACTATAAAAATGTATTGTTGGTCATTTTACTATAAATAAGTATTGTTGGTAATTTCTAATATATAAAACAATATATTGTTGATATTTTTACTATAAAAATGTATTGTTGGTCATTTTACTATAAATAAGTATTGTTGGTAATTTCTTATATATAAAAAACAATATATTGTTGATATTTTTACTATAAAAATGTATTTTTATACTTTTATAGTGTTTTGTTTTTGTTTGGGGATTCACTATTTGCCCATAGCTGGGACCCTAACAGGTGCTACCACCCTGGGTCAGCCTGGGAACAACAGCAAGTAATTGGTGGTTCCATACTCCCGATCAGAGGCCTTGCTGCTGGATGTTGCTTATTGTGATACCCAGGATAACATACTATGTGAAGTCCAGCTTATATCCACCAGTTCAGAGCTTATAGATCTATAGCTTGGCATGCCACGTAAACCAGGTTGAATTATTAGTCCAAAGGTAAATATTGTAATGTTTTTGAGCGATTACAAGACACTATTGGAAACTGTGCAAAGTTTGATCATAAGACAATCAATAAAAAGAAAAGATGTTGGCATGACAAAAAACGAATATCACAAAATTGTGCAGCAAAAAATATCTAATGATTTCCTTACTGCTTTCAACCCAACCTGAGCATTAATTCTGATGAAAATTTAGCATCAAATTCTAGAAAAAGCTGAATTTACAAATATATGTAATTCCAGTGGGCAACCCTGAGGCCACATTATGCTTTGGTCTTTGCCAACTTCCGGCCAATTTGTATCGATACGCTGTGGTAATTATTTTGACCTTTTCCTCCTTAAAAATGATAATCATCTTATTACAGTTCCAACTAAAAAAAATATGAGTAAAGAAATACAGGTAAACCAGTAAACAAAATAATCACCTGTCCCCTGCAACCTTTCTTTCTTCAGTGTTCATGGCATAAAATTCTACCATTTGTCGGTGCATTGAATACTGTTACCATATCTGTAGTGGAGCTTCTGCTACTCATCTCAAGGTTCTTGACAAAATCCGAAGAAGGATTTGCAATGTAATCGATCCTGTCTTGCCATCACGACTTCATTCACTTTCTCATCGATGTGACATGGCTTCCCTCTGACCTTTCTTCAAGTATTTTCATGGCTACTGCTCTGAGTTGTTTTGGGGTTTTTTTCCGAGACATTGGAGAAAAGTTCTTAAAACAGAATGAAAAAAAAAAACAATTTATTATATATTAAAGAAAAAAAAAACCCGTTGGTGGAAACAATGGACAATTTGCCAAAACCTAAAATTCTTATTCAGACAGTCAAATAAAACCAACGATACAGGAAAAAGAAAAAAAAAGTTTTAAAAGCAAACTTACCGACTCAGTAACATAATGTGCTCGAAGCCCAGAATGTCTCGACTGAGCAAAAAATTCTTACCAACATTAAATCCTATGGAAGGATGGCT
>OZ038515.1:4587368-4629868 GCA_964036315.1 Acanthosepion esculentum | reverse complement strand
AAAAGGTGTAACTAATTCTAACTTCTTTGTCGATGAATTCCATAGTTTTTTTTGTTTTTGTTTTTTTCACATTATCAAGCTATTCGATAATATGTTTCTCTGTACTGTCTTGAATAAAATCTCATAGCATTAATTCAAATAATTTAATCGAGATTGTTTAATGTATATTCTATGAAACCAGTTTAGTAATTAGCTACTTCAATAATTAAATGTGTAAGTGTTAAGACAGAAGACATGGTCCAAATGGAAAATAAATAACACCACCGTCCAATGTAAAGAATAATATTTGCAATAGAAAGAAAGAAGGGCAAAAATGAAATGGTATCAGGCAAAAAAACAATATAAGTAAAGTAAATTAACAAGTGAAAAAAGCAAAGTGGTTTACAAACCACGAATTAGTGTCTACGCAGAAAACTAGATCAGACAAGTGAACCCAATGATCTTCCATGTAGAGCTGGACTGAGTCATCTTGTAAATCAACCTATTTCATTGACTAAGAAAAGTATCCTAGCATGCATTTTGTGGACTTTTTCTTATAAAAGTAAAGGGGGAAAAACTGTTGCGGTCATTCCTACAGATTGGAAAATTTTTATATATTTTTATAGGAAAAAAAAAGAGAAAATGTAATAAAAAAAGTGACATTATGAACTGCACAAATTTTTACATCATGGTGTGTTTTGTAGGTTCCTTGTGAATATGTGGTATTGTGGTACATGTAGGATTGAGAGGTGATGGACAAGATCTTGTGGTTATTGAGTATATTGTATTGAATGAATTGGTCGTGATTGTGTTTAACTAGGACTATGCATCCTGGGTACGACGTTAAACTGCATACAACAGCAAGTCCTCTGATGAGGAGGTTTTGAGGAAGCGTGGAACCACCTCTTAATTGCTGGTGTTCCCAGATCCACCCTGACCCGGGGTGGTAGCACCTTTGGGGTCCCAGGTATGGGAAAATAGTGAACTTCCAGGTCTTTTCCAGCACATTGAAACAATGATGTTGCCAACTCCACTTTTTTGAAACAATGATGTTGCCAGCTATACGTTTTTGAAACAACGATGTTGCCAGCTATACGTTTTTGAAACAATGATGTTGCCAGCTATACGTTTTTGAAACAATGATGTTGCCAGGGATACGTTTTTGAAACAATGATGTTGCCAGGGATACGTTTTTGAAACAATGATGTTGCCAGCTATATGTTTTTGAAACAATGACGTTACCGGCTATACGTTTTTGAAACAATGACGTTGCCAGTTATACGTTTTTGAAACAATGATGTTGCCAACTACACGTTTTTGAAACAATGATGTTGCCAGCTACACGTTTTTGAAACAATGATGTTGCCAGCTACACGTTTTTGAAACAATGATGTTGCCAGCTATACGTTTTTGAAACAATATGATGTTGCCATCTATACGTTTTTGATATATTTAGTAAATACTGGATCTGGCATTAAATAACCCATAGTGGTTGATATGCCATAAAACCCCAAACAAACAAACAAACTAGGACTATGATAGTTACTGTCTACCGACCTCCCCCATTTCCCCTTCAGCCACATGCTACAATTTTGTATTTAAATACAAAATAAATAGTCATTCCTTCACAGATTGTAAATCAACAGTAAGGTTTCTTACGGGAACATTTTATAACACATGAAATAGTAATGATGTAAAGAGTATATGCACAAATAACAGACCAATTGATTTGCAACACAAAAATAACATTTATTAAAACAAAATTAACAAAAGTAAAGTTTAAAACAAGACTTTCTTTTATTAGATCTAAATTGTTTACACAGATGTTCACTGATACATTATAGTGGGAACTTTGTTGGTGTGTTTTATGGGTGAAGTGTTTCACAGCCCTTTGTAGCTTCAGTGTAGAAAGTTCATGTCAGCAATTCAAAAGAGGGAAAACCCGGAAAGAGAAGAGGGTTACTTTAGGGTTCAAATGTTTTTGTTTTTTTATATTCGAGAGCAGCCATTTTATGTTCTGGCCATCTTCAGAACTGAACTGAAATTCTAAACACCTGAAAAAGGCTGGAGTGTACAATGGCCTAAATATTGTGAATATGGCAATGAAGATGAGGATAACAGCCCAAATAGTGTAAAAAATGCAAGTTGTCAATAGTAGTTGTAGGAAAATTGCTCGGTTATAGACACAAGTATAAACCTATAGACTTAATCATAAACTTGACTACAGTTTCACTGTTTTCATATAGGCCCAAATATAAATCAGATCAATGCTTTAAATGAGTAAAATACAGTCAGTTAAATGCCGTACGTGATACATGCTTGGGCAATAATCTTTCTTTTGATTCATGACTGGCTAGGCAGATTTTCCTGGGGTAGGTTGCTGTTTCTTTCTGCGGTAGACTTGTTGCCAACCAAGGCGAAAGGACCCAGAATGTTCTGCTGTGAAATAAAAAAAAATTTAGAAGATTTCAGTTTACCTACCTGAATTTTCTAATCAATAATAATTCTTAAATGAGTTATTGAATAATCTCCTTACAAGTTCCACGACTAAAACATACCCTTGGAAATACCCCTATTTTATTATAAAATATTTGAGCTCCACAACTTTAACAAAGTGTTACAATAACAATCATAAGTATGAATGTGGTCATTATTTAAAAAAGTAAGAGGGTACAAATGAAAAGATTTAAAATTAACATGGTTTGCTATTTTACAGTTAAACACACTGATTTTATTGCCTCTTTTATTTTTTTCTCTCTCTTTCTTTCATTTTCTTACTGAAACCAAATAGCATCTCTGATATGTCTTTTCCATATTTCCTCGATGATCAAAAGGGAATAATCCATTATTCAGGAGATGTTGGTGTGACATACGAGCTAAATATGAAACTGAAGTGAATATCCTCTAAGTGTGCTAATTCCATGATTTTTGCTAGGGGTTCTATTCAAACCAGCATGTTTTATTCACAATGTTTCAGCCAGTGTTCCTTCTGACCTTCTTCAGATGACTGTTGTATTATATACCTTCCTATTCAGACCAGCTGGTTAATCATGGTTGTTATGCTCACAACATGTCAGCCATCGTGTTTTCCGGCCTTCTTCAGGTATCACTCGTATTTTGAAATCCTCTTGAAATTTTGAACTGAGTCCTTTATTCAATATACAGGAGTAGATATTTATCATATACTTGAAGGGTATCATATATCAGTAAATACTCAATCTTCTCTTTCATTTATCTATTTCACTAATTGATTTAACAAGTTTGTATTGGTCACCAATGCTACCAGACCCAGAGATTGAGCTTAGAACTGCTAGGGCAGAAGATATTTCTTTTTAACATTTTGACCTGTTAGAAAATGTCTCACTTGCCAAAATTTAATAGTGTAATTCGGGAGCCTTAAATGTCTGTACTCAGGTGGTGGAACAGTATGTATGTGCCGAATTAGGTGGGGGAATTTTTTTTTTTCTCTTCCTTCTTAACCCAGATGTTATTGATATTTATGATTTGAGGAAGGATGTCAGTGGCTGACAAGTGCACTGATTCTTTGAGTAGACTGAGTGCAGAAATGAATACCATCTGGGAACCTCTTACGATGCAAAGTGGAATCAGAAACAATTCTTGATAATGAGGATTATATTGCCTCAGTATGTACATACATACATACATATATATGCACACACATGTATGCTGGCTTGAATCTAGCCACACTGATGAGCTGTCATACTGTGAAACGCCTGTATGTGGATGACCATATTAGCATATATGTATGTATGGTAAGAATCTGCAATGTACAATGTATATATGTGTATGATAAAAATCTGAAATATGCTATGTATATATGTGTGTGGTAAAAATTTGAAATATGCTATGTATATATGTGTATGATAAAAATCTGAAATACGCTATGTATATATGTGTATGGTAAAAATTTGAAATATACTATGTATATATATGTGTATGATAAAAATCTGAAATACGCTATGTATATATGTGTATGGTAAAAATTTGAAATATACTATGTATATATATGTATGGTAAAAATCTGAAATACGCTATGTATATATGTGTATGGTAAAAATTTGAAATATACTATGTATATATATATGTGTATGATAAAAATCTGAAATATGCTATCTATATATGTGTATGGTAAAAATTTGAAATACGCTATGTATATCTGTGTATGGTAAAAATCTGAAATATGCTATGTATATATGTGTACGGTAAAAACTTGAAATATACTATGTATATATATATGTGTATGATAAAAATTTGAAATACGCTATGTATATATATGTGTATGATAAAAATTTGAAATATACTATGTATATATATATGTATGGTAAAAATCTGAAATAAATAAAAAAAAACAAATGGGAAAATTTTGACACAGACACTTTTCATCCCATGAGAAACTTTATCAGGTCCAATGGGGAAATTTTATTTTGGATTCTGTATTTATGGACATGGAAATAATATTAGGCAATTAATTTGAATTTATGTAACAAACAAAGAAACGTGCCAAATAAAAGAAACTAAATCACTTGAGGACTTTCAAGAGCTAAAATGGATATCTCATATAACGTGAGAAAATAATGACATAATCAAGATGTTGACATTCCACACTACTTTCAATAAGAGATTAGGAAAGCATAGCTCCCCACCAATAGTGGAAAGAGCAATAACAGTTACTGAACTTTAGAAACCAATTTTCCTGAAAGATTGTTTTAAGAAAAAACAAAAAACACTATTAAGGAGATAGAACAAAAAAAAAGAAAAGGAATTAAGAAAACAGAAGTTAATAATTGACATTACATTTAAATTTTTAAGTTCAAAGTTGTCTGGAAAGCAAGAAGCCAGAAGAGAATTCCCCAAGCGAGAAGTGCAAGAGACGAAACTGTTACCATAGAACTTAGGTTTACATCTAACTATTTAAGCTGTAAAATGATGAGACCAAGCTGCCAATCTAGTACTGCATTTAAATTCATAAAGTCTAGGTACCATAGAGGAAAGTAATATTCATTTTGAAAATACAAAAATGTGGCACAAGGCCAAAAGTGGGGATAGGAAAAGGCTGGTCTTCAATCTAGTGCCTCCTTATGAGCTTTGTTATGTTGAAAAAGGGGCACTGGGAGTTTTTCTTACATTGGGGGGCGCAATGAACATACTCATTAATCCACTTTAATTTTTTAAAAATTATTCAATATTGGTTACAAACGGAAATTTTTGAGAGATATCTAAAATCTATCAAACTTTTCTTCATTGCTTTTCCAACTTGTTATATGACATAATATGGTTTCAACTAAGTTACACAACTTCTTACTAAACAAAGAAACCGCCTGCAAATTACAAAAGGAGATCTACAATTCCTTTTAAGCAGCATGGAACCTAGAGTAAGAGGCTTAACCAGTAAGCACCAAAGTCAAGCATCACACTGAAAACATTGAGATAAGCTATCAAATGAACCTAGAGTAAGAGCCTTAGCCAGTAAGCACCAAAGTCAACCATCACATTTAGAACATTGAGATAAGCTATCAAATGAACCTAGAGTAAGAGGCTTAACCAGTAAGCACCAAAGTCAAGCATCACACTGAAAACATTGAGATAAGCTATCAAATGAACCTAGAGTAAGAGGCTTAACCAGTAAGCACCAAAGTCAAGCATCACACTGAAAACATTGAGATAAGCTATCAAATGAACCTAGAGTAAGAGCCTTAGCCAGTAAGCACCAAAGTCAACCATCGCATTTAAAACATTGAGATAAGCTATCAAATGAACCTAGAGTAAGAGCCTTAGCCAGTAATCACCAAAGTCAAGCATCACACTGAAAACATTGAGATAAGCTATCAAATGAACCTAGAGTAAGAGTCTTAACCAGTAAGCACCAAAGTCAAGCATCACACTGAAAACATTGAGATAAGCTATCAAATGAACCTAGAGTAAGAGCCTTAGCCAGTAATCACCAAAGTCAAGCATCACACTGAAAACATTGAGATAAGCTATCAAATGAACCTAGAGTAAGAGGCTTAACCAGTAAGCACCAAAGTCAAGCATCACACTGAAAACATTGAGATAAGCTATCAAATGAACCTAGAGTAAGAGCCTTAGCCAGTAATCACCAAAGTCAAGCATCACACTGAAAACATTGAGATAAGCTATCAAATGAACCTAGAGTAAGAGGCATAACCAGTAAGCACCAAAGTCAAGCATCACACTGAAAACATTGAGATAAGCTATCAAATGAACCTAGAGTAAGAGCCTTAGCCAGTAAGCACCAAAGTCAACCATCGCATTTAAAACATTGAGATAAGCTATCAAATGAACCTACAGTAAGAGCCTTAGCCAGTAATCACCAAAGTCAAGCATCACACTGAAAACATTGAGATAAGCTATCAAATGAACCTAGAGTAAGAGGCTTAACCAGTAAGCACCAAAGTCAAGCATCACACTGAAAACATTGAGATAAGCTATCAAATGAACCTAGAGTAAGAGCCTTAGCCAGTAATCACCAAAGTCAAGCATCACACTGAAAACATTGAGATAAGCTATCAAATGAACCTAGAGTAAGAGGCATAACCAGTAAGCACCAAAGTCAAGCATCACACTGAAAACATTGAGATAAGCTATCAAATGAACCTAGAGTAAGAGCCTTAGCCAGTAAGCACCAAAGTCAACCATCGCATTTAAAACATTGAGATAAGCTATCAAATGAACCTAGAGTAAGAGCCTTAGCCAGTAAGCACCAAAGTCAAGCATCACACTGAAAACATTGAGATAAGCTATCAAATGAACCTAGAGTAAGAGGCTTAACCAGTAAGCACAAAAGTCAAGCATCACACTGAAAACATTGAGATAAGCTATCAAATGAACCTAGAGTAAGAGGCTTAACCAGTAAGCACAAAAGTCAAGCATCACACTGAAAACATTGAGATAAGCTATCAAATGAACCTAGAGTAAGAGCCTTAGCCAGTAATCACCAAAGTCAAGCATCACACTGAAAACATTGAGATAAGCTATCAAATGAACCTAGAGTAAGAGCCTTAGCCAGTAATCACCAAAGTCAAGCATCACACTGAAAACATTGAGATAAGCTATCAAATGAACCTAGAGTAAGAGTCTTAACCAGTAAGCACCAAAGTCAAGCATCACACTGAAAACATTGAGATAAGCTATCAAATGAACCTAGAGTAAGAGGCTTAACCAGTAAGCACCAAAGTCAAGCATCACACTGAAAACATTGAGATAAGCTATCAAATGAACCTAGAGTAAGAGCCTTAGCCAGTAAGCACCAAAGTCAAGCATCACACTGAAAACATTGAGATAAGCTATCAAATGAACCTAGAGTAAGAGGCATAACCAGTAAGCACCAAAGTCAAGCATCACACTGAAAACATTGAGATAAGCTATCAAATGAACCTAGAGTAAGAGCCTTAGCCAGTAAGCACCAAAGTCAACCATCGCATTTAAAACATTGAGATAAGCTATCAAATGAACCTAGAGTAAGAGCCTTAGCCAGTAAGCACCAAAGTCAAGCATCACACTGAAAACATTGAGATAAGCTATCAAATGAACCTAGAGAAAGAGCCTTAGCTAGTAAGCACCAAAGTCAAGCATCACATTGAAAACATTGAGATAAGCTATCAAATGAATCTAGAGTAAGAGCCTTAGCCAATAAGCACCAAAGTCAACCATCGTATTTAAAACATTGAGATAAGCTATCAAATGAACCTAGAATAAGAGCCTTAGCCAGTAAGCACCAAAGTCAAGCATCACATTGAAAACATTGAGATAAGCTATCAAATGAACCTAGAATAAGAGCCTTAGCCAGTAAGTATCAAAGTCAACCAAGTCATTGAAAACATTGATATATGCTATCAAATAAAATGTAAAAGGTTTTTTAGCATTTCAATCATTGGCGTTTCTAATAGAAATGAAACAATATTAAAATTATTTTGTATTTAATACCTAAGTGTTATCTTTCGTCGAAAGATGAATTCAGTATAATATTCCAAATTTAATTTGATGGGGGGGGGCTTTGACAAATGTTTGTGCCCAAAGGGGACGCTGGTTTAAAAAAAGGTTGAAAATTACTGCCTTACACCAAAGCAACACATTATTACTTACCATTCTTACTGCAACCACCCTAATACCTCTGTCTCTATGTCACCCTAACTAGTTCCCATTTGTTTGTGGGGTGTGGGGGAATGAAAATGACAAATTTTAAAAATGAAACCCCAATGAATATTTACAATGATTACAAATTTTATACAAGAAACTAAACAAAATACTATAGAGGAAAGTTCATCAGAAGAATTACCATGAAAGTATTTATAGAAACAGTACAAAGACGTTACATTTTAGTGTAACATTAGTCTAAGTAATAATAATGCTTTATTGCAGAAAAAAGGTAGAATAAACTGCAGTGAATAAAATGTAATTGTCTGATGGCAACTAAATTCATGGGTAAGTGAGAGCTTTTGCTCAAGGTTTTTCCTACGGGAGATAATAAAAGAAGGGAAAAAATTAGAAAAAAAAAAAAAACAGTTCCCACGCCCAAAAAATGAGAAAATAAACCAACTTAAAGCGCACATGGTGCAGAAGATTGTGTTACTCTCTTGGATGAAAGCAGACTTTCTGAAGACGGTGCTAGTGAATTGGTGCTGATTGTTTGACACAGTTCTTAGCAGTGTGAGAATTTTTTTTTTTTTTTTTTTTTATTGACTACATTTTTTATAAAAATCTATATGGAACCATGATTTTTTTTTTTTTCGTTTTTTTTAAATGGCAGAAATTTAGAAGAAGAATAGTTGACATGTTAAAAATTATTTACACTATTTACATTTATTATTTACATTTGAACCATTGTCCTCATTTTTGTTGTTATCCTCATAACGTTTCGGCCATTGTGCCCTTCAGCCTTCATCAGTTGTATATCGATTCAGGTAACCTACACATGATGAAGGCCAGAAAGAATTGATCACTGAATCATGATCATAACAACAAAGATGAGGAAAACAGAAACTCGGGAAAACTCTTCTCAGTTAGGTTTTTCATGGAAACTACATCCCTGCCAATTATCTTGAGAAAAACGTTTTCATTTTCAGCCAAATTTTTTTTATTTGTTTTTAATATAGTGTAAGTCAAATGAGTCTGTATTGCTGCAATGTCACTTGTACAAATCAAAATACCGCTGGTACAATTCACCATCCTTGCTTTCTGAACACGTCACTACGTAAAGCCGTCGCTTCCTCCCGTTTTCACTGCTCCAGCCCTCTTTTATCAGGCCAGCACTGCGGTTGGCCAACCAGTCAGCGTTCTTTGCTTCTATTCTCAGTTACACAGGCAAATTGCCTCCTCTAGTTTGACCAATCAGCACACGACTTGCTATCGGTGGAAGCACGCCAAACTGTACAAAAACCCCCATTACTGCACGTACTGCTAGAATTGCTGGACGGGAGACTAATGTCATTTTCACGGAGCAAACTTGCTAATGTCACGTGCCTCACGTTAAGGGAAGACCCTTATTTTCTTATACACCAGCTACAAGCCACTCTGGCTCGCTTGCTTCTACGGGGCTGTTCACCACATATAGTAACTAAGAAACTGAGGCACCTTGAAGTACCCAAGCAATGGCTAACACCTCTACCAGATGTATGAGTTGACAACTGGACTCGTTTCAAGTGCAGAAAGGGCATAAAAAGAATCAAAATCGATGTATAAACCTGTAGCTGGTTTTTGAACATCATGTTTTGGACATGTTTATTCGTCAGTGTCTGTAAAAGACACTTTCATTAAAAACATATATACACGTCTCTGCCGGGGAAGGGGTTAATTAAATATTGATGATGTCTTTTCTTTATAACTCTGCCCAGCCCTGAGATTGAACTCATAATTACTGTTTCACCAAATTCATGAACCAATGCTTTAATACACCAGGTCCTACAGGACAATAGCCTAAGGCAGTGGGTACTTTGGCTCTGTGGAAACAGATGAGGAATAACTGGGCAGTACTTAAAGTAAGAACTAGACAAGATATCCCTAGATATGTACAGTAGAATGAGAATAGTCTACTCCAAAGATTAAATAAAGGGTTAATTTCGGAATTTCCTTTAGTTTACCCAGATTGATATGAACCTGAAGGACACAATTGCCAGAATATTGTCTGAGACGATGACAACAATATGAATGTAAATAGTAAAAATAATGACAATTTCACATTCTATAAATTCATGATTTGATTGACTTATTCATTTTTTATGGCTTATCAACCCTTTGCTGACTATTTAAAGCCAGAAAATATTTTTAGATTGTAAGAATTTTTTTTTGAGATAATCATGATTTAGTGATACAAATCTTAGTAATTAACCCATAGCTTGGGAGAGAGGAGGTGGATTCATACCTTTCCCAAGGATATTTGGGCACAAGTAAATATAATGAATACAACTGGAATTGGAATTCTGCTCTCTGATTAACAATTCCAAGACATTATCCATAACACATCTGTACATTCAAGCTTACAGCACCTGGTATTCCCAAAGAGTCACCCATCTAGATATTTATTAGGCTCAATGTTGCTTAACCAGTGATCATATAGGAACTAGTGTTTTAATGTGATATGGCCGTAAGCCTCCAGAAATTTAGATAAAAACGAGTCTTTGTTACTGCATAACAACCACACATATGAGATAGTCATTCAACTTAAGATATACCAGGTAACGTCAAAGAATAAAGAACATTCTTTTGCTTGCAAAAAGATTGTTGACATTTCCCAAAGAGATCTCAAAATCCTCAAGTGGAAAGTTGAACATCAGTACTTTGAATATTGAAACAGTCAAAAGAAGATGTGTTGACACTGAGTGGACTTTTTTTACAGTAATTTTTGACTTTTTTTGACAGTAATTTTTGTCTTTTTTGACAGTAATTTTTGACTTTTTTTGACAGTAATTTTTAACATGTTTCCACTTCTTCCTGCAATATCTTATCTTCTAACTAAACAGGTAAGGGTATACATTGTCTATAATTTTGAGAAGAGATTTTATCATTCTAAGAAGTTTTCTGGACCGTAGGTTTGATTTTGTCATCTTTTTTTTTTATGAGCCGTGTTCCTTCAGGACATTGGTGGTCATGGATCTCCACATTTTCCTGTCTCTTGTAGCTCTTAACAAGTTTTATCTTTTTGTCATTTCTCCCAAAACCCTGTTCTACTATCCATTTGCTCATGTTCATCAAGTATATTATACCCTGCTATCCTCTCTCTCTCAATCTGTCCTGTGAGTATAAGGTTTGCCAAGCCCTCCTTCCTCATTACATGCCCCAGAAATTTCAAATGCTTCTTTTTGATTTTTAAGTATAAGTTTCCTTTCAGTTTCCATTTTCTCAAAAAACCTTGTCATTGCTCACATGTTCAATCCATAATATCCTCAGCATCCTTCTGTAGAACCACATTTCTGTTGTTTCAAGTCTTTTCTTCATCTCTGAAAAGATTATCCAGCATTCGTTGCCATACAGGAAGATTGATATCACATAACAGTCCAGTACTCTATTCTTTGTTTCTAATAAAATTTTTCTTTTTGGAATGCATCTTTGGCCATCCCAATATGGCTTCGGATCTCAGTATTGCACTCCTCGTCCTTCTCAGTGCAGAGTTCAATTACTGCTCATTCATTTTGTAGTAGTGGTAATGATAATATTAACCGTTTCCTTATAGGGGAAACATTTGGCATTCACTGAGAGTGTACCCTGTACTATTTTTAGCTGAAATTTATAAAATCTTCCTCTTAAAACAGTCTTTCAAGAAAATAGGTTTCTCAAGTTCAATAGCTACTATTGCACTTTACATCATTGACAAGGATTTCCTTCTTAACCATAATGCCTCAGGGTTCTTGATAAGATCCAGAGACGGATATGCAATATGATTGGCCCTGATCTGTCATCTCGTCTGCAGTTGCTCTCTCACAGACGTGATGTTGCCTCGCTCTGTCTTTTTTACAAATACTTTTACGGTAATTGCTCCGAGGAGCTGCTTTCGCTTGTCCTTAGGCCTCATGAATTTAAACGTCCTACGAGGCTGGCATCCCGTTCCCAGCCCTTCACTGTTGAAACTTTTAGATGTAGACGTCTCTTCTACTCCAATAGCTTCATGTCTCGCACATCTCGCCTATGGAACTCCCTTCCCTATTACTGTTTCCCTGACAAATACAATCTCCAACGGTTTAAGTGTAGCATCAATCGACATCTCCAGTTGCCTTGATCTATCCACTTCCCTTCTCCTTTCATTCCTATCTGCTCTCGCTCCAAATCTTCTGTAACCCCCTTGCCTTGATCGACCCTCCGTCTTTCTCTTTCTCCACATCCTCTCCTTTACCACTCCTATCCGCTCTTCCTCCAACCCTTCTATAACCCCTTGCGTGATAGTGGCCTCCGGCCTTGCTTGGGGTGATACGCTTAAAAAAAAAAAAAAATAATGAAAATATTACCTGTTTCCTTATAAGGAAATATTTGGCATTCATTGAGTGAGCAGCCAGTACTACTTTTCAAATGAAATTTATAAAATCTTTCTCTTTAAAAAGTTTTTCAAGAAAATAGGTTTCTCAAGTCCAGTAGCTGCTATTGCTTTTTACTGTATTGACGGGCGTTTCCTTCCATAACTTTTATTTCAAGTAGTGAAACATTGACATCTTGATTGTTGTTCTTTTCTCTTCAAGTTCCGTGTAATATCCATTTTAGTTGTTCAAGTGATATTTTTTCCATTCTTTGGTTGTAAATCTGTAGTGCCAGTTGACAAAGTTTGAAGAATTCTGGTTTTCACTATGACCCATAGGCTTTACTTGCTTAAAAGCGTTTTTGATCTTTGATCTTAGAAAGTGGTTGCATACAGTTGGCAATTTAGATTTTTCTGATTGGAATTGGCGCCATTGATGCCATCCATATGAAAGTCTCAACCTGATAAGGCTATTTAAGAACATTACTTGAGAAAAAGCCTGAATCCATCTTCCCCTGGCTATGGACACACTGGGATCTTTTGCCTTGAGGCATAGTCAGTCTATGTGTAGAAATTCAAAACCAGCTTGAAATGCATTGGGTTCCATCAGGCCATCTCCTGCTATGGCTGCAGTAAATATGGTGACTTTATGATTTTAATGGGTTATGGCAGTGCTTCTTAAACTTTTTTTATTCATGGCCCCATTTTTCATGAGACTTTTTGCGACCCCAGGTATTAACCAAGTACACTGAAAATATATCTGTTGTCACTGCACTAGTCGCAACAGTGCCACACACACGTTTTATTATCGCAGCATTTGTGTGGTACATCATGTTAAATATTAGGTATTTGGGATTTATTTTTCACAACCCCAGCATTGCAACTCAGTTTGGGGTTGCAAACCATAGTTTAAAAAGCACTGGGTTTATGTCAAACACACATCTTTTTCAAAGCTATCTTCTCTAATATTGAGGAGTGTCATTATCATTCTAGGAGTTTTTCATATTTCTCCTCTTTTTTTTTTGTGCCACGTTCCTTCAGAACGTGTAGCTGAACATAGCTTTCCACGAGTTCCTATTCTTTGTAGCTCTAAATAATATTTCTCTCCTTACTTTCCTTCCTTCTCACTTTACTAGGATAAGCTTCTTAAGCTACGCACTGTTTCATTCTGCCTCTCTTGTCTTCAGTATTTTCTGTGAGTGTTAAGTTTTTCTATCCTTCTTTCCTCGTTATATATTACAGAAATATCAACGGTTTCTCTCTGGCTCTAAATTCAAGTGTTTCTTTTTGTCCATATTTTGTACAAAAAAAAATCTTTGTTGCTCACATGTTCTGCTCACATGTATTTTCAGCATCCTTCTATGGAACTTAATCTTTGTTGCCACATGTTCTGCTCACATGTATTTTCAGCATCCTTCTATGGAACTTAATCTTTGTTGCCACATGTTCTGCTCACATGTATTTTCAGCATCCTTCTATGGAACTTAATCTTTGTTGCCACATGTTCTGCTCACATGTATTTTCAGCATCCTTCTATGGAACTTAATCTTTGTTGCCACATGTTCTGCTCACATGTATTTTCAGCATCCTTCTATGGAACTTAATCTTTGTTGCCACATGTTCTGCTCACATGTATTTTCAGCATCCTTCTATGGAACTTAATCTTTGTTGCCACATGTTCTGCTCACATGTATTTTCAGCATCCTTCTATGGAACTTAATCTTTGTTGCCACATGTTCTGCTCACATGTATTTTCAGCATCCTTCTATGGAACTTAATCTTTGTTGCCACATGTTCTGCTCACATGTATTTTCAGCATCCTTCTATGGAACTTAATCTTTGTTGCCACATGTTCTGCTCACATGTATTTTCAGCATCCTTCTATGGAACTTAATCTTTGTTGCCACATGTTCTGCTCACATGTATTTTCAGCATCCTTCTATGGAACTTAATCTTTGTTGCCACATGTTCTGCTCACATGTATTTTCAGCATCCTTCTATGGAACTTAATCTTTGTTGCCACATGTTCTGCTCACATGTATTTTCAGCATCCTTCTATGGAACTTAATCTTTGTTGCCACATGTTCTGCTCACATGTATTTTCAGCATCCTTCTATGGAACTTAATCTTTGTTGCCACATGTTCTGCTCACATGTATTTTCAGCATCCTTCTATGGAACTTAATCTTTGTTGCCACATGTTCTGCTCACATGTATTTTCAGCATCCTTCTATGGAACTTAATCTTTGTTGCCACATGTTCTGCTCACATGTATTTTCAGCATCCTTCTATGGAACTTAATCTTTGTTGCCACATGTTTTCATCTTTTCTTTTCTTCTTTAATAAACATTTCATCCCAAGCAAGGCAGTGTTGCCACTAGAATGCAGGGTGGGGGTTGCAGAAAGTGAAAGTGAAAGACAAAACTGAGAATAGGGAGAATTGAGGAAAGGACTAAAATGAAGAGGCTTCAAGAAGATAGAAGATATCAGTTGACATTACATTTAAATTTATAAAGATTATAGTTATCAAGGAAGCAAGAAAATGCAAGGGAGTTCCACAGGTGAGAAGTGCAAGAAAAGAAACTGTTAGAGTAGAAGTGGTGTTTGCATTTAACTATTTCAACAGCAAAACAGTGTGACCATGTTGCCAATCTAGTAGCATGCTTAAATTCATGTAGTCTGGGCAACAGGAGATAAAAATCTCATCAGAGCAGTCGTCGTGAAAATATTTGTAGAAAAGACAGGATTGATTACATTACATTTCTTTGGATTTTGTCAAGAATCTTGAGATGTAATACATGAGCCCCACACCAGATATGGCAGCGGTATTCAATGTATGGATGAAAGGTAGATTTGTTCATGTGCAACATGGATTCTGAGGAGAAACTGTCAGGAAATTGTCTAGTATTTACTGCCTTATACAGGGTGTCTCCAGAATCACCTAATTTCAACATATATTATTATGAAATGGACAAAGTCCGACAATTATTTTAAGACATTTTTATGTTTATACATTCTTTTTTTTTTTTTTTATAGATACAATTATTTAAACATAAAAATGTCTTAAAATAATTGTCAGACTTTGTCCATTTCATAATGTGTGACATCATTTGGATACGCTTTGAGAAGATATGAATGCACATGAGAGATTCATGGAAGATTGAAGTTCAAAAGCAGTAAAATCGACCTAGCTAACTGAACGCTCCTCTGTGGCGAAATCGGTAAAAAGCACATCAGGCTATATGACAGTTCTGTATAGGATACAGGTTCAAGTCCTGTCAGAGGATGCATATTTTTTTATGGCAATTTCTCGGACATTCAAGCTGGTAAATGTTGTTAATACTGTTTATTATAAACAGAGCATTTACTTAAATATTTGTATCTATAAAAAAGAATGTATGAACATAAAAATGTCTTAAAATATTTTATTATTCAAAAATAGGAAACAAAATTTCAAACACTGGAAATATATTTCCATTTAATTATTAAAAATTATAAGATGTATAGATCCTCCATTTTTGATTTCTCTCTTTTGATCTTATCAATGAGACACTGAATTATGTGCAGTTTATTGATGTATACACACTTGTTTAGGTAAACAAAGAAGAAGTTAAATAGGTGGTGTCAGATCAGGAGTATGTAGTGGTTATAAAATTTAAGAATTTTGCTAAATTATCCAGTGATCGTAAGTTTGGTTAAATTCAAAATAAATTTCTGGAATTTTGTTTTATTTTGGTCAGTTGTGAATTTTTCCATGGCTAATTTCCTGATTATAATTTAAGTTTAAAAAAAAAAAAATATAAAGTAATAAAAAATATGACCTATAATGATATTTTTAAATATCTAGATGACTTTTGGGACACCCCGTAAAATATCTAGATGACTTTTGGGACACCCCGTGAAATATCTAGATGACTTTTGGGACACCCCGTAAAATATCTGGATGACTTTTTGGACACCCCGTAAAATATCTAGATGACTTTTTGGACACCCCGTAAAATATCTAGATGACTTTTTGGACACCCCGTAAAATATCTAGATGACTTTTGGGACACCCTGTAAAATATCTAGATGACTTTTGGGACACCCCGTAAAATATCTAGATGACTTTTGGGACACCCCGTAAAATATCTGGATGACTTTTGGGACACCCTGTAAAAGGACTGATATTACATAACAGTTCACCACTCATTTCTTTGTTTCTGATGAAATTTTCCTATTTTCTTAATACTTTGTTTAGCTTTTGAAAGGCATTTTTCTGCTCCAAAATACCTGATTTTGCTATCACATTTTCTATCTTCTGTTCAAAGACATCCCAGATAGTTAAATTTCTGCACTTATTTGATTCTTTTTTTTTCGAATTTGTAGATAACAATTTGAGTTAACTCTCTTACTAATAACTAAACGTTTTTGTCTTCTTACAATTTATAGTTAGTCCTTTCTTCATGCTTTCTGTTACTACCTTATCTGAAAGGATTATTCACAACTGCCTCACTTGTTTTTGTCCCCATGGTGACAAAGGAGAAAAGCGAGTCTTCCTTTAGAAAAGAAGTTGTGTTCTTTGTGTTATCGTAAAAGAAAATCCGAATCCAGATCAGATCGACTTTAATAAGCCTTGAAATATGATAATTGTTTGCACTTCCATGCCAGTCTCAACCAATCACAACTGTTATGAAAAGGATGCCTACTTTGAATGACAAGATTGTCTTTTTTTTCATCTATTTCTTTAGTTCTTCATGTGTAAACAGATGCATTGCAAATTGTGATGTGATTTTCTTGACCCTTTTGATTGATACTCCCAACCTGCCCTGTATTTTCAAATACTGAACTTACTAGGCTGTTGTTTGATCCTTGGAATCACAACCATGGACTTATGACATTTTGGGAACTGAATGTCTCTTTTTCTATGTGTCTCAGGTCCATTATAAGAAAATGTGTTGCGGACCGTGCGGGTGAAGATGTGAAGAGATATCAGAAGGTTAAAATTTCCTGTAGCCGGTCCAGCTACACGGGAATGTTGGACTTTTATTATGTCCAACGAAGATAAAGAAAACAAACGAGACCAATATACATGGGTAAACAAATATATATTAATAACAAGTTACACAAAGACAAGAACACTTACATAGTTTGTATGGAGTAATTATGTGTCTTGTGTGTGTTCGTATGTACGTGTATTGTTCTTAGCGTGTTCCCAGAATTTGGGAAACGCTGTATCTGTGAGAGGTCACATATTGGAGTTCGTTGAAAAGAGAGATTTTCTGTTTATTTTAATTTGTGCTTTTATTTAATTTTGTATTTTTATTTTATTTTGTATTTTTATATGATCCCCACAAATGCTTTGAGAGAAGAATGCATTTATAAATCTGTAAAATTCTCAAGGAAAGAAGTTTCTCATTTCTGTAGAAATACACAACCAGCAGAAAGGAAACAATGCTTAACATAGTCAACATCTAGTGAAGAGTAGATATGAAGCAACAATCAGAAGACAGGAAGCAGAGTCAAGCCCTCAACACATATTCAACAACCAAAAAGGGATAAACTCTCTACAATGCTACTGATCTTTGGACAAATCCAAGAGAACTGTTTCAACATCTTCTTCCATGTTAGCTTCAAGATTCTTGGTTGGATTAAATTTTCTGATCACCTATTAAGTTGATCTCTTTTTTTTCCCCCCAACCTTTTAAAACAGAATCTTGTGAAGAAAACTAAATATTTTAAAGTAATACTAAGACAAATAGATGACTTTAACACAATCCTTGTTGACCTCCACAAAACATCTACTTTTTAAAATGTCCCAGCCCTTCAGGACATAGGCAATTATCATTCACCACAAATCTCTTTTCTTTATTATCTATAAATTTCCCTTCATTATTTTGAAATATAGTGGAGTGTTTTCTCAATTGCCTTTGCCAGAATAGAATTTGTCCCTCTGGTTGCCATCCAAAGCTAGAAAGTTCAGTCTACACTGCTATTTAACCTATAGCTGGGCAAAGTAAAACCATTTTAGTGGCTAAACTTCAAATGGTCAACTCACTGTGAACAAGAAACAGATGTTATGCTGGAGGAAGCTTGTTGCTATGTCAGCCAATCTGAGAGACAAATTTTACATGCTATGTCTTTTTAGGATATGGACAACCATGGCTCTCCATAGTTTCCATTTTGTATTATCTGCAAATGTTAGTTTTTATTCTCTTAGATTAGTTGCTACTGAAGGCCAGAGAATCCAGTCTATGTGACGAAAGACATGACTTACCTCAGAATTTGAAACAAGCGCAAACGTGTCTTGCTTGCAAAGTGAGGACAAAAAGAAATATGGCCGCTATTGAAGACACAATTTATGCACGCTTATCTCGTCCAGAACGAGACGATATTTACACACATGCAAATTTTGGCCATCTTGGAATAGCATGAAAAGCGGGGTGCCAGCACCACCAAGTGTCAGGGAGTCATTCGGCGGGCTGCATGTAATAGAGTTGGACGTACAGATTGACAGATGGACAAAGAGGAAGTCGAAGTAGGTGCGACTGAGTTGGTGTCTGTTTCACAACTGCCCAGTGTAACGGCTGAGAAAGGGAGTCACGCAATCCATTTCCTTGAGGCAACCGAAGAAGAAAAAAAATAGCTGGCCTGCCGGCGAGGAACGCACTGCACTTTTTGATCCCTCCCCATCATCATTTTTTTTTCTATCTTTCTCCTACAGTTTAAACTGCTATTTAAGTAGGAAGAAGAGGGTTCATGCCTTTCCCAACAGAATGCAACAGACTTGCCTGAACTTTTGAACTAGAGACGCCAATGCCACTTTCTTCGATATCCATTACACTGCCTGCATATCAGTGTTGTTAATGTACCCGTGATACATGACATGAGTGATTGTTAGAGTTTTCGGGTATAAATCTGCAAGATTCAAAATTACTGCCAGGAAAATGCACTTTTCCACTAGGGAATATTAATACCATTTTCGGAAGAAGGTGCCAAAGTCAAGATTTAATTCCAAAGCAAAGCCAGATTCTATCAGTGAGTTCTTCTGCAAGATAACCATTTGCACTGAATCCTTTCCTGTTGCTACTGATTCCAAAAACAGCAAACATCCATCCCTGGAGGATTTTTTGGGAAAAAAAACTAAAACGTCTGTGTCATTTTGCTGGCAGCCTAACTGTGATGTATTTTGCTGTTACTTTATTTTCATTACTGGATCCATAGGCTATGTTTGTCTTTTATTTATTTATTTATTGTTTTGCAGCTTGTCTTGTTTTTTTTTTCGCGGGAGGTAGGGGGGTTATAGCCTTTTTGATTAATTTTTTGTGGGGAAGGTCTATATTTTTTCTTCTCTTGTTCATTTTAGTTTCAAGTTTTTCTTCCTCGTTTTCTCTCTAATAACACTCTCCTCTCGTGTCCTCTTTTCTTCTATTTTCTTTTGATCTTATTTTACTTCTATTATTCTTTTTGCTTTCTTTTCAAGTTTGTTTTTTCACTGCACTCTCTTACCCCTCCCCACATCATACCATTTTTTTTTTTTTTTTGGTCTTGTTTTACTACTTTCTCTTTTATGCTTCCTTTCTTTCTTTGATTTCATTCTTTTTTCTCTCTACTCACTCACTTCCTACATTGTGACCAACTTTTCTTTTTTTTATTATTACTACTTTCTTTCTCTTTTTCATCTTTTCCTTCTCGGATTCCTCTTTTCTGTCTCTTATTCTGTGTTCCTTTCCCTTATTCCTTCTCCCTTTCCCTTATTTCTTCTTTCTTTCTCTTACTCCTTCTTTCTTTCTCTTATTTCTCTTTTATTTCTCTTATCCCTTCTTCTTTTCTCTTATTCCATCTTCTTTTCTCTTATTCCTCCTTTCTTTCTCTTATTATTCCTCCTTTCTCTTTTTTCTTCTTTCTTTCTCTTTTTCTTCTTTCTTTCTCTTATTTCTCTTTTCTTTCTTTTATTCCTCCTTTCTTTCTCTTACTTCATCTTCTTTTCTCTTATCCCTTCTTCTTTTCTCTTATTCCATTTTCTTTTCTCTTATTCCTTCTCTCATTCTCTTATTCTTCCTTTTTCTTATTTCTCTTTTCTTTCTCTTATTTATTCTTTCTTTCTCTTTTTGCTTTTTTCTTTCTTTTTTATCTTTTATCTTTCTCTTATTTCTTTTTTCTTTCTCTTATTTCTTTTTTCTTTCTCTTATTTCTTTTTTCTTTCTCTTATTTCTTCTTTCTTTCTCTTATTTCTCTTTTCTTTCTCTTATTTCATCTTCTTTTCTCTTATTCTTTCTTTTTCTTATTTCTCCTTTCTTTCTCTTTTTTCTTCTTTCTTTCTCTTTTTTCTTCTTTCTTTCTCTTTTTTCTTCTTTCTTTCTCTTTTTTCTTCTTTCTTTCTCTTTTTTCTTCTTTCTTTCTCTTTTTCTTCTTTCTTTCTCTTTTTTCTTCTTTCTTTCTCTTTTTTCTTCTCTCTTTCTCTTTTTTCTTCTTTCTTTCTCTTATTTCTCTTTTCTCTCTCTTATTCATCCTTTGTTTCTCTTATCCCTTCTTCTTTTCTTGTATTCCATCTTCTCTTCTCTTATTCCTTCTTTCCTTCTCTTATTCTTTTCTTTTCTCTCTGCTCACTCTCTTTCTGTATCACTATCTTTTCATTTGCTTTTCTCACTCCCATTTTCTGTCTATTTATTTGCTTCCTGTGCCATTTTTTCATGGTTTCTTTCTTCCAACGTACAGAATGACATAAGTTATCAGCATGTAAAATGAAATTGGTAAACTAAGTTCAAATTTCACTTAGCATTCATATCCTTGAGAAAGGCATGAACCCACATCCTTATACTCAGATCATGATACCAAGTCTATTATGGGCATAGGGACTCTACAGATACTGCACTGTTAATTTAATCCTCATATCCTTGAGAAAGGCATGAAACCACATCTTGTTTCTCACATGTTTCAAAAAAGGTATTCTCAGCATTCTTATTTGGAACCACATTTCTGTTGACTCTTAATTGTCTACATAGAGGAATTGTCCAGTATTCACTGCTTTAAAGAATGGGTGATATTACATAGCAGTTCAGCACACTTTTCTTTGTTTCTGATTAGGTTTTCCTGTAGATTTATACTTGCTTAGCTTTTGGAAGGCATCTTTCTCTATTTCTGTTTCTTCTCTTTACTTAACTTTAGAAAACTGCTGTCTAGTTCATTCTGTATTCATAACTGTATAAAGTGCTTTTTGTTCCAGCACTGTTACCCATTCATACAAACTACAAAAGGGAGATTACTTGCCGTTTCTCTTTGCACCTTCTACATTCAGTATGTCATGTGAGTGTTAAATTTTCCAAGCCTTCTTTTTTATTATGCGTTCCAGAAATTTCAACTGTCTTTTTTTGGTTTTAGTTCATATTTTGCTCAAATGTACAGTCTATGATATTCTTAGCATCTGTACTGTAGAATAATATTTTTGTTGCTTTGAGTCTCCTCTTCATCTGTGAGGAAAAAAGCATTCATTGGGATATAGGAGGATTGATATTACATAGCACTTTCTTGTGTTTCTAATGAAATGTTATTCTCTTATCATTTAGCTTAGTTTCTGAATGGCATGAAGAAATTGTCCTGCATTCACTGGGATATAGAAGGATATATATAAAATAGCAGTTCAGAATTGTTTTCTTTGTGCCTAATGAAATTTTCCGATATCTTAATTCTTTGCTTAGTTTCCAAAAGGCAAGAGGAAATTGTCTAACATTCTCTGCCATATAGGAGGATAGATCTGACATAGCAGTTCAGCACTTTTCTTTTCATTTCTGAAGAGATTTTTCCGTGATTTAATACTTTGCTTAGTTTCTAAAAGGCAAGAGGAAATTGTCTAACATCCATTGTCATAAAAGAGAATAGATATGGTATAGCAGTTCAGCAAGCTTTTGTTTGACTTTAATGAGATTATCCCATGTCTTAATTCTTTGCTTAGTTTCTGGAAGGCAAGAGGAAATTGTCCAATATTCACTGTCATGTATGAAATAGATATGGTATAGCAGTTCAGCATGCTTTTGTTTGCTCCTAATGAGATTATCCCATGTTTTAATACTTTGCTTAGTTTCCATAAAAGCCAGAGGAAATTCACTAGAATTGTAATATAAGAAAATAGATATAGTATAGCAGTTCAGCACTGTTTTCTTTGGTCCTAATGAAATTTTCCCATGTATTAATACTTTGCTTATTTTCTGAAATGTGAAAAAAAAATAGTCACGTATTCACTGGGATATAGGAAGATAGATATGACAACAGTTCAGCTCTCTTGTTTTTTGTTTTTAAAGAGATTTTCCCCTGTCTTAATACATTGCTTACTTTCCAAGAGGCAAGAGGAAATTGTCTAACATTCACTGTCCTATAGAAGGATAGATATGACATAGCAATTTAGCACACTTTTCTTTGTTTCTTTGCTCCTAATGAGATTTTCCCATGTCTTAATACTTTGCTTATTTTCTGAAATGTGAAAAAAAAATAGTCTAGTATTCACTGGGATATAGGAAGATAGATATGACAACAGTTCAGCTCTCTTGTTTTTTGTTTTTAAAGAGATTTTCCCCTGTCTTAATACATTGCTTAGTTTCCAAAAGGCAAGAGGAAATTGTCTAACATTCACTGTCCTATAGGAGGATAGATATGACATAGCAATTTAGCACACTTTTCTTTGTTTCTTTGCTCCTAATGAGATTTTCCCATGTCTTAATACTTTGCTTATTTTCTGAAATGTGAAAAAAAAATAGTCTAGTATTCACTGGGATATAGGAAGATAGATATGACAACAGTTCAGCTCTCTTGTTTTTTGTTTTTAAAGAGATTTTCCCCTGTCTTAATACATTGCTTAGTTTCCAAAAGGCAAGAGGAAATTGTCTAACATTCACTGTCCTATAGGAGGATAGATATGACATAGCAATTTAGCACACTTTTCTTTCTTTCTTTGCTCCAAATTAGATTTTCCCATGTCTTAATACTTTGCTTAGTTTTTGGAAGGCAAGAGGAAATTGTCAAGCTGTTACAGTCATATTGGAGTACATATAGGACATTGCAGTTCTAATAAAAATTTTCCTTTTCTTTTTAATACTTTGTGGAAACTGTCACATTAACCAATATTGGATCTCATCTCATATGTGTTTGATCATTTGCAAATTTCCTAAAAGGAGGCCATTGCAGTGTAAAATGGATGGTTTTCAGATCTTTTAGACTTGTTGACAATGTGACGGAAGCTGCAGCTCGTCAGCTATGCTGCTGGGCAGCTACGGATATTTTAACAGCTGTTGTAGATTTTAGTTCCCTCTGAAGTAATCTTATATTTGTTTTTAGACAAACCCAAAAAGCAAAGAAAAAAATTATGTTTAGTTCGAAGTGGCCTTGAGTAGGACAGAAGATAGAATGCTAAAAAGCAAGGCATTCTGGCCTTTCAACATAGTACAGACTGCTGAATGAGAAGACTTCTTCCATGGATTGGGAAAAAAAAGAGTATGTTCGAAATCTGAGAATGTAAATGAAGACGATAGGCAACTGAAGAAAACTGGAGGATACAATGGCTGAAATGTAACAACAAAGATGAGAAGAATATTTTAAATGAATCTGGGTATAATTATGATAAAACTTTAGAAGTAAATTCTTTTTTTTAAATATTTTTTTACTTTCTTTCTTTCACTCATTTTTCTATTTTAATACATTTTATTTTTTTATTTACTCACTTTTCATTTGTTTTTTAAATTCTCATTCTCTTTCACTCATTTCTCATTTGCTTTGTTGAATATATTTTATTTTTCATTTTTTCACACATTTTTTCTTTCTTTCTCTCACTCTTTTTTCTTTCCTTCACTCTTTTTTCTTTCCTTCACTCTTTTTTCTTCCTCATTCTTTCCTTCCCTCTTTTTTCTCGTTCTTTCCTTCCCTATTTTTTCTCGTTCTTTCTTTCCCTCTTTTTTCTCGTTCTTTCTTTCCCTCTTTTTTTCTCGTTCTTTCCTTCCCTCTTTTTTCTCGTTCTTTCCTTCCCTCTTTTTTCTCGTTCTTTCCTTCCCTCTTTTTTTCTCGTTCTTTCCTTCCCTCTTTTTTCTCGTTCTTTCCTTCCCTCTTTTTTTCTCGTTCTTTCCTTCCCTCTTTTTTTCTCGTTCTTTCCTTCCCTCTTTTTTCTCGTTCTTTCCTTCCCTCTTTTTTTCCTTCCCTCTTTTTTTCTCGTTCTTTCCTTCCCTCTTTTTTCTCATTCTTTCTTTCCCTCTTTCTTCTCGTTCTTTCTTTACTTGTTCACTTATTTTTCCTTTAATTTTAATACATTTTTTCTTTCATTTTTCATTCTCTTTTTAATACATTTTACTTTTCTTTTTTTTTCACTCATCATTTTTTAGACATATTTTCTTTCAATCATTTTCCCCCATTATATTAATTTTCTTTTTCTTTTTATCTCTTTCTTTTTTATGCTACCAAGACAGTTTATTGATAAAAACATTATCTAAGAAATGCATTGTCAATCTCTCTTGAACAATGCAGGGAAAGATGTAATTGAACACTTGCAAAGTAGGCATATTTTATATACCTCTGATGCTTATATTTACATTAAATTTACACATGTGATGTCCTTTGAAGTGAAAATAACAATTACTAAGGAAATAATGACAGCTGGCCAATCATTGTTGACTATGACCATTGCAAGATATCATTGCAAAACTCATTTGTTACTTAGAATATAAAACAATGCGTCTACATGAAATTTTTGCAGTGTAGAAAGCCACTGCTTTCAGTGAATCTCTCTCTCTCTCTCAGGCTACGAACAGCATGTACCCAAAACATAGAACATGTCAACAATATTGAATGCAGTCAAACTACTGAGTTTCCCTTTGTCTAGTTTTTTTCAGTTTTTTTTCTAGTTGAGGACTGTAACAAAAATTAACGAGTTTAACACTCCTAGTGGGCTTACTGCACATCTTGATTTCAACTAAGTACAACAGGAATAGAAGCTACAATTTGTATACCTCCCCAAGTAGTTTAGACAAACTGATTATCTAGAAAGTGTTGGCGTATATTGAACTAAAGGGTTCAGTCCATTTGCGTTACCGTCCTGGGTATGACGATAAACTATATCTGCATCCTTGGTAAGATGATAAACTACGTCCAACAGCAAGGCCTCTGATCAGGAGGTTTTGAGGAGCGTGGAACCACCTCTTAATTGCTGGTGTTCCCAGGTTCATCTTGACCCAGGGTGGTAGCACCTGTCAGGGTCCCAACTATGGGCAAATTGTTACCCCCATCCCCCACAAAAGTGTTAACACACTATGAAAGTATAAAAGTACATTTTAATACCAGCAATACATTTTTGAAAAAAAAATTATTACAAGCAATAAAAATCTTGTCGGCATTAAATAACCAATTGAGGTGTTGATATGCCATAAAACAAACCAAACCAAACCATTTTTTATTAGCAGGTACCTGGACTTTATGAATTTAAGTGCAGTATAATATCAGCAATGAGTTTGCATTGATATACAATTGAATTGACTAGATGTTACTGTAAGTTCTATGCTAACAGTATCTTTTCTCATACTTCTCGGCTTGTGGAACTCCATTCCAACTCCAAGCTTTCCAGCCAACTTTAATTTTCAAAAATTTAAATGCAATGTCAACCGCTATTTACTGTCCTTCTGATTGCTCTTCTCATTTTCTCGCTCCTTAATAATGTTTCTATTTTCTAATTCATCCACACCCAGTAACCTTTATGTCTCAGTGGCTTTTCTACCTTGTTTGGGGTGAACTTGATTAAGGAAAAAAAATGGTTTGACAAACCTCCTGCTCTCTGTTAGAATCTAATGAATTGGAGGAAAGGAATAGTTAACTAGGGCACAAGTTTCAAACCACAGCTAAGGCAGCTGGTATTCATTATAACAATTTCTAAGCAATTATTACAGTTAAGATTGTAACAAACAGGGAAGCATCCTCTCAGGAGTGCATTATACAAAGTAGTGGTTATTGGGAAAAAGCTGTCCAAATAGAATCTTTCTCCATCCCAGAATAGAATATGACAGTTATGGGGGATGATCTCTCATCTATAACGGTCTGAACTGGTGGAACTAAGGAATGTAGATCCTCGGTACATTTTCTATTGAAAGAGCAATAGACTAGCGAGAGACTTGCAACATTTCATCCATGTAAGTATAACAGCTATAGAAGTCACAACTGGTATAACCTCCCCAGTGAGATAAGAAGAACCGATTAAGTAGGAATTGTTGGGGTAGATACTGAACCAAATTCATTAGCAGCTTTGATAAATCTCCTAATGTCTTTTGGAATCTACTGAGTTGCAGGAGGAGAAGAGTTAACTAGAGCCAAAGGTTCAAATCTCAGCTAAGGCAGTTGATATTCATTATAACACTGGACACCAACCCAGGTATTTTTACATCCCCTACACCTGTGCTAGATTGCTGTTGATCCCATTAATGGATTCACCTGTCTTTTGACAGATTTCTTTTATCCTGCTGGCTGGATATCCTTCCTCTTCACCAGAAAAACCTGGTGGGGGAAATTTTTTTAGTCACTAATATTTCAAACATACAATACATAACTAAAATAAAATAAAATAGTGAAAAAAGTATTTGGACACTACAATATTTGTAATTAGTGCTTGGGAACATTTTTTGTAAAATTTCAAAAAAACGTTTCTTAGTCCCATTTCTTTGCAAACATCCTTCAGACCGTGAATGCTTCTAGACTCCATCTTGATAAATTTTATCTTTCAAGTTCTGCTATAAATTTCATTGACCTCGCATCTCAGCTTCAGTCAAATTCCAACTGCCATAAAAAAGCTTCTCTATGCCTTTTCTAGAAATACTTTCATGCTAAATTGTTCTGATGAACTTTCTTCTGTGATACCCAGACTTTATGAATTTAAGATCAGTACTAGATTGACAGTAAGGTTTCATCATTTTACAGTTGAAATGGTGAGATGTAACTGTAAGTTCTATGCTAACTGTTTTGTCTCTTGCACTTCTCACTTGTGGAATTCTGTTTTGGTGTCTTGCTTTCCAGTCAACTTTGATCTTCTAAAATTTAAATGCAATGTCAATCATTATCTACTTTCTTCTTGATTTCTTTTCTTTTACTGTTTTCACACCTTAATAAAGTTTCTCTTTTTTCCTTATTCTTAGATGCTCAGTAAGCCATTGTGTCTTAGTGGCTTTACTACCTTGCTTAAGATGAAATGATTAAAAATAAATAGATGTTGTGTTGAGGTTAACAGTGCAGTAAGTGGGAATGGGATTTCGGGTTAAATTCTTTTATTCTCTTCTAAATGTTAATGACCAAGTTACTGAGTGGTCTAGTTAATGCTTACAACCAGTCTTGGAAAAAAGCAATGTTGAACTCAAAACCTTCCTTCTGAATTCCTGTTCTTTTCTGTCCTGGGTATGATGATAAACTACATCCAGCAGCAAGGCCTCTGATCAGGAGGTTTTGAGGAGCATGATACCACCTCATAATTGCTGGTGTTCTCACGTTCACCCTGACCTAGGGTGGTAGCACCCGTTAGGGTCCCAGCTATGGGCAAATAGTTAACCTCGAAACTGAGACTACATCCGCATCCTGGATATGACGATAAACTACATCCGCATCCTGGGTAAGATGATAAACTACGTCCAGCAGCAAGGCCTCAGATCAGGAGGTTTTGATAGAGCATGGAACCACCTCTTAATTGCTGGTGTTCCCAGATCCACCCTGACCCGGGGTGGTAGCACCTGTTAGGGTCCCAGCTATGGGTAAATAGTTAACCCCCAAACTGGGGTAAAAAACATTATGAAAGTGTAAAAATAAGTTTCAATACCAGAAATATTTTGTAAAAAATTATTACCAGAAATAAATTTTTAAAGAAAAAAAAACTATTACCAGCAATATGTTTTTGAAAAAAAATATTACCAGTAATACGTTTTTGAAAAAAAAAAATTACCAGAAATACATTTTTTAAAATAATATTACCAGCTATAAATTTCAGACGGAGAAAATATTACCAGAAATAGATTTTTGATAAAACAAAATATTACTAGGAAAAAAACGTTGTCGGCATAAAATAACCCATTGAGGTTGATATGCCGTAAAACAAATCAAACCAAACCTGTTCTTTTACTGTTCTCTTAATAATTATTTTCTTCTCATATTCTTTCATGCTCAGTAAACCTTTAAATCTTAGTGGCCTTATTGCCTTTCTTGGGGTGAAATAATTGAAGAAAAAAAATTGGATTAAAGTCAGAAATTTTTACAAAACAAATTGAGGCATATTTATTCTGGAAAAAAAAAGGCAATTGCGAGTTACTTTAACTGCATGTTTGAGGTCAATACCTCATTGAAAAGATCCAACTGTCATCAAGATCCAGTCATTGCATGGCAGAAAGCCAGTTAGCTTCCAAAATACTCTAACATATTGCTCCATTCTTGGTTTCTTCAATCATGTAAAGTGCTCCCTTACCAACGAAGGAGTAACACCCACAAACCGTTATACATCCACCTTTAAAGCTTTTCTGTGAGAACATTGCTTTTCAATGATAGGCGCGGCCATAATTTCTCAATTCAAACATAAAATGCGACCCTCACTCAGGCTTTTACTGATCAGCCAGTAATCACCCTATGTTGCATTTCAGTCCTCATTCTTCTTAGTGGTCACCAAAAGCTGGGAAAAGGCATGATGCATGCTCACAAAGGAATCACTATGAAAACTGAGAAATAAGAAAGTGAACCCTGCTTCCAATATTATAAGTAGTCATCTATTCAGGGCTTTGCTTGCTCATTTGGGACAACTTCTGCTATGTTAGTTCTTCCCCCTACCAACTCCTTGTACATCTACCCATCCTGACATGATGGTTTTGGCAATATAAATGGTGGCTTCAGAACCACTTGATGGAAATGTCTGTCACCTACCAAGGGCAGGGCAGAATTCACCCTGATTACGAGTATCACTGTTGATAGACCTATAGCGAAGAAAACAGGGATTTACCTTGTCAAACAAAGCGACAGCGAGTTGCATGTATTTTACAATGGAAAATCTGGCGAAAAAGAAAATTAATTACCAAACAAAAGGGCACGTATTCTGCATGACATGCTGAAGACGGAATATCTGAATTAAAAAAAAAAAAGAAAAAAAAGTCTGACGCAAGAGTTGCAATTAAACGTACCCCAATTCCAAATATGCAAAATACTGGAGATCGTCTCTCAGCTGTCGACGAATGAAAAAAATGTTCGCCTGATAAAAGCAGTTGGTGTTCTCGAATCTGCGTTGAATTCGGCAATTTTGGCTACCGCGTTTGGTGGAGAATGAGTTATTTTTCTGACTGGTGGCATGCATTTTGATTAGCGAGATAGTATTTGCGAATCGATTTATTCTCTGTGACGTGGGAATAATCTGCGACAAATATTTCCTTTGCAATCCCAGTTGACTTACAAGACCAGCATCTGGATATACCCTAATTCCGTTTCTGTTGCCACATGATCTTCAAAAATCCCTTATCCACACCTTTACTTCTGCATTATCTTTTAGTCAAAGTGGATGCTGCTTAGAAGATCAAAATTCAAAAGGAACTGTCTGCTCAGGATCAAAATAAAATGATGGCTTCCCCTTCTATGTGGGTGTGTCCATGCATGGGTTGTGTTTTCTTTCTGTCTGACCGGAGAGAAATCTTCTGAAAAATACTCGTTCAAGAATTTTGAGGATTATTTTACTTTTTGTTACCAAGGGTGATTTCCATGGAATACAGGATTTTACACCACTCTTCTAAGTTCATGTATAATATTCCTTAAAAGAACCAACGTTATTTCTTTGTATCACCACCCTATGACTCATTTTCCACAGATGAAATGCGGCAGACATCTCGCTGTTCTATCGCTATTTCCATGGAAAGTGTTCAGACTCCCAAGAAAATGCTTCCCCAATCACTACAATCTTAGCCTGTTCAATGGTTAATCATTATCTTTCCCCATATCCACATAAACTGTACTTTTTATTCGGTTACTATCTACCTCGAGTGGCTCATGGGCCTTATTGTCACAAGTTTGCACATATCTATCTCCCTATCACCGTTTTGCACATTATCAGCCTTTCACCATTTTGTGGATTATCTACCTGTCACTTTTTTTCACATATCTACCTACCCATCATCATTTTGTACATGTCTGTCAATATTTTGTGCATATCTCTCTACTTGCTACCATTTTTGTGCATATCTATCTACCTGTTACCATTTTGCACATAGCTACCTATGTATTGCAGATAGTTGATGTCAGCCTCAGTAACAAAACTGAAAGAACTCTGAAAGATAATAATGAAAAGCAAGAAGAAAGGACTGTTTTCAGTAAGAGTTCCAGTCCAAGGTAGGAGTTACGAATCAGGGATGTCAAAATTGAGCAAGCACAAAAATTTAATGATCTGAATTGAAGAGAAACAGATGATAGAGAATACAACATGAAAATCTCAAAACTCATTGTTGTAGCAAGAGATACCTCCCAGAATTGAAATAAAGTATTACGAGATAGGAAAATTACATTAGAAACAAATAATGCCGAACTGTTACGTACTATCTCATACTCTTATATGATTTGAATGCTGGGTAAACTCTTTACAGATGAAGAAATTTGAAATGAGAGAGATGTAGTTTTACTAATGGATGCTAAAAATACAATGACAAAACTTACAAGCAACAAGGAAGTTTTACAGAAAACTGGAACCTCAACATAAATAAATACATAAAAGCAGAAAGAAACAGTAGAAAATTCTGGGACACATAATAAGGAAAGATGGCTTGACAAATTTAGCAATCACAGGACATTGAACTTAAGAGTAGTAGAAGGAAATATTGAGTAATCTAATACAGTGGTTCTCGATCTTTTTTACCCAATGCACCCTTTTCACTATGTCAAAATGTCATTCCTCCTTGCTTTACAAGATTGTCCTACTCAAAAGGCACATTCAAAATAATATGAAACATCTTCATTCTTTTCCATATTAGTATATGGATTATTTTTATAGAGGAGTTTTACAAATTTAATAGCAATAGAAAAAGTTGATGGATTTTTAAACTTGAATACATGTACAGTAATTTGTTTTAATTCATAACTCATTATTAAGTAAACTGAAACGTACTTTAATCAACAAAAACTTCAATAGAATACCAAAGAATTATAACAAAATTCTGTAAATAAAAAAACAAGAAAAAAAATGAGATTCCCTTCACCTGAAACCCTTGAAATTAGCCCATTGGAGAGGGTATTTCACCCCCTAGTTGAGACCTGGAGTAATGTTTGTATGAATAGATAGCAGACCAGAGACAAATAGGAATGGTAAAGTCAAATTGTAGCATAAACAAAATGCAGATGGAGTAGCCAATTGCAACTGATAACAATACCCACCCCTGTCAGTAAAAGAGACGATGTTTAGTGTGCTGTCTCTGGAGAAAGACATATGGCTTCCCTACAAGAACCAGTGCAAACCCCAGAATGTTTGGTTATGGCGAAAGAAAATGTTTACCAGCTTCCTTATGAGTCAGGATGGTGAGCTGAGCAGTGTTAGATATGTAAATGATTCCTTTACTAAAGTTTTAGTGTCCATAAAAGCAGGAACATTTTCTGGGGAGAGGCAGAGCTTAGCAATATGCCACATTTGACCACACAACAGGATTGCCATGCATTACCAAGGATCTTTGGTTGTGTTACCCAGTATCATTTCAAATTTATAAATCTTTGTTTTTGGTTCCAGTTTCTCGACTGCATTCGTCCTATACAAGTGGCGTTCCAATATGACAGTGTTGTCCATGCCCTGCTCGTCATGGTCCAGTGTTTGATTCCAGTGCTTCTGAGTTTTCCTTCCCTTTTCATATGCACAACCAATAAGAAGAAAACCCCTTTACAAACATTGTTTAAAGCTACAAAAGATAGGTAGATGTGGAGAGCCATGATCACCCACATCATGAAGGGACACAGGTACCTAAAAGAAGTCTAAAATGCAAATAGCTTTGATTTTCTTAGAAGATGCATAATGAATTTTTTCTACTTTTTACTTTCTTTACATATTTTTTTTTGTTTTTTATTACAACTCACTTGACTTTGTATTCTCTAACGATTAAGCACCAGATTTGAAAATGAACAATAAGCTTTCGGCAACATTGAACTCACCTTTTTTATTGCCAGCAGCCTATCTTGCCATTGTATAACTAGTTGGAAATAAACATCAGAACTGTAATTTAAAGATAAATAAAAAATGTCTTATAAAGAATGAAGGAGGGTGTATCTAATACAATGTTGTGTAATGGATGCCAAAAATTACATCATTTCTTTTTGATCTCTGGTTTAGTTCCTGTCTAATTTTCTCCTTCATTCCTCCTATCCAATTCTTTCCTGTCTGTCCTCTTCCTTCCTTCTTCCCATCTGTCCTCTTCCTTCCTTCCTCCCTCCCATCTGTCCTCTTCCTACATTCCTCCCATCTGTCCTCTTCCTTCCTCGCATCTGTCTTCTTCCTTCCTTCCTCCCATCTGTCCTCTTCCTTCCTTCCTCCCATCTGTCCTCTTCCTTCCTTCCTCCCTCCCATCTGTCCTCTTCCTTCCTCCCTCCCATCTGTCCTCTTCCTACATTCCTCCCATCTGTCCTCTTCCTTCCTCGCATCTGTCTTCTTCCTTCCTTCCTCCCATCTGTCCTCTTCCTTCCTTCCTCCCATCTGTCCTCTTCCTTCCTTCCTCCCTCCCATCTGTCCTCTTCCTTCCTCCCTCCCATCTGTCCTCTTCCTACATTCCTCCCATCTGTCCTCTTCCTTCCTCGCATCTGTCTTCTTCCTTCCTTCCTCCCATCTGTCCTCTTCCTTCCTTCCTCCCATCTGTCCTCTTCCTTCCTTCCTTCCATCTGTCCTCTCCCATCCTTCCTCCCATCTGCCCTCTTCCTTCCTTCCTTCCTCCCATCTGTCCTCTTCCTAATTTACTCCTATCTGTCCTATTCGTTCCTTCCTCCCATCTGCCCTCTTCCTAATTTACTCCTATCTGTCCTATTCGTTCCTTCCTCCCATCTGCCCTCTTCCTTCCTTTCTTCCTCCCATCTGTCCTCTTCCTTTCTTCCTCCAATCTGCCCTCTTCCTAATTTCCTCCTGTCCTCTTCCTTCCTTCCTTCTTTCCTTCCATCTGTCCTCTTGTTCCTTCCTCCCATCTGTCCTCTTCCTACATTCCTCCCATCTGTCCTCTTCCTTCCTTCCTCCCATCTGCCCTCTTCCTTCCTTCCTTCCATCTGCCCTCTTCCTAATTTCCTCCCATCTGTCCTCTTCCTTCCTTCCTTCCTTCCTCCCATCTGTCCTTCTTCCTCTCCCTTCCTTCCTTCCTTCTTCCTCTCCCTTCCTTCCTCCTATCTGTCGGTCTGTCCTCTTCCTTCCTTCCTTCCTTCCTCCCGTCTGTCTGTTCTCTTTGTTTTCTTTCTCCTCCTTTCTTTCTTCCTTCCACCCATCCTTTCAGTCTCTTCTTACTGCTATTTCCTTCTTATTGTTTCTTCTCTTTTTTTCTTCCTTTCCCAGATCCCTTCCTTTTCCATCCCTCTTCCCTTTTATCTCATTATCTTTGCCCAAACTTTTTATTCTTCACATTTCTTTCTTTCTTTCTTTCTTTCATCATTAATTTCATTCTTTCTAAGCAGCTTGTTTCCAATTCTCAAACTCCATCTTTTTAATTTTTTAAAAATAGTTTTCATATTTCTTTCTTTCTCATCCTTTTTATTCTATCTGTTGTCATTGCTTTTGTCTTCCTTTCCCTTCAATCTCATTTTCCAAAGTTTCCTTCTCCTCTTGCACTCCTACACACCTTCATTTAAACTTGTCTCCACATCTCTTGATATTTCTTTATTTCTGCCCGGGGCCAAAACTCTTGATTGCTTCAGAATGTAGAAACCTAACAATTGCACCAGCTTTAATGACGACCATTCCCACAACAGCCAATATAAGGAAATGTGGAAACCAGGAAATAACCATTCCATTCCTAGAGTGACTGAATCCATTTTTTCAACCTTTTCCTGCAGCACCTTAATTTTTTTTTAAGTAATGAATGTAACAGCCACACATGGCAGATTCTAATCTTTCATCTTTTTTTCTTACATTTCATTTTTTTTTCCACATTTCATTTTTCAGTAGTTATTCCTTCCTTTCCTTTTCAATTTCTTCCACTGATTTCTTTTATTCAATACTTCCTTTTTAACTTATTCCTTCTTTCATTTATTTTTTAACTTATTCCTCCTTTCTTCATTTATTTTTCTAACTTATTCCTTCTTTCATTCTTTAAGTTATTTCTTCTTTCATTTTTAACTTATTCCTTCTTTCATTTTTTAACTTATTCCTTCTTTCATTTTTTAACTTATTCCTTCTTTCATTTTTTAACTTATTCCTTCTTTCATTTTTTTAACTTATTCTCTCTTTCATTTTTTAACTTATTCCTTCTTTCATTTTTTAACTTATTCCTTCTTTCATTTTTTAACTTATTCCTTCTTTCATTTTTTAACTTATTCCTTCTTTCATTTTTTAACTTATTCTCTCTTTCATTTTTTAACTTATTCCTTCTTTCATTTTTTAACTTATTCCTTCTTTCATTTTTTAACTTATTCCTTCTTTCATTTTTTAACTTATTCCTTCTTTCATTTTTTAACTTATTCCTTCTTTCATTTTTTAACTTATTCTCTCTTTCATTTTTTAACTTATTCCTTCTTTCATTTTTTAACTTATTCCTTCTTTCATTTTTTAACTTATTCTCTCTTTCATTTTTTAACTTATTCCTTCTTTCATTTTTTAACTTATTCCTTCTTTCATTTTTTAACTTATTCCTTCTTTCATTTTTTAACTTATTCCTTCTTTCATTTTTTAACTTATTCCTTCTTTCATTTTTTAACTTATTCCTTCTTTCATTTTTTAACTTATTCTCTCTTTCATTTTTTAACTTATTCCTTCTTTCATTTTTTAACTTATTCCTTCTTTCATTTTTTAACTTATTCTCTCTTTCATTTTTTAACTTATTCCTTCTTTCATTTTTTAACTTATTCCTTCTTTCATTTTTTAACTTATTCTCTCTTTCATTTTTTAACTTATTCCTTCTTTCATTTTTTAACTTATTCCTTCTTTCATTTTTTAACTTATTCCTTCTTTCATTTTTTAACTTATTCCTTCTTTCATTTTTTAACTTATTCCTTCTTTCATTTTTTAACTTATTCTCTCTTTCATTTTTTAACTTATTCCTTCTTTCATTTTTTAACTTATTCCTTCTTTCATTTTTTAACTTATTCCTTCTTTCATTTTTTAACTTATTCTCTCTTTCATTTTTTAACTTATTCCTTCTTTCATTTTTTAACTTATTCCTTCTTTCATTTTTTAACTTATTCCTTCTTTCATTTTTTAACTTATTCCTTCTTTCATTTTTTAACTTATTCTCTCTTTCATTTTTTAACTTATTCCTTCTTTCATTTTTTAACTTATTCCTTCTTTCATTTTTTAACTTATTCCTTCTTTCATTTTTTAACTTATTCCTTCTTTCATTTTTTAACTTATTCCTTCTTTCATTTTTTAACTTATTCTCTCTTTCATTTTTTAACTTATTCCTTCTTTCATTTTTTAACTTATTCCTTCTTTCATTTTTTAACTTATTCCTTCTTTCATTTTTTAACTTATTCCTTCTTTCATTTTTTAACTTATTCCTTCTTTCATTTTTTAACTTATTCTCTCTTTCATTTTTTAACTTATTCCTTCTTTCATTTTTTAACTTATTCCTTCTTTCATTTTTTAACTTATTCTCTCTTTCATTTTTTAACTTATTCCTTCTTTCATTTTTTAACTTATTCCTTCTTTCATTTTTTAACTTATTCCTTCTTTCATTTTTTAACTTATTCCTTCTTTCATTTTTTAACTTATTCTCTCTTTCATTTTTTAACTTATTCCTTCTTTCATTTTTTAACTTATTCCTTCTTTCATTTTTTAACTTATTCCTTCTTTCATTTTTTAACTTATTCCTTCTTTCATTTTTTAACTTATTCTCTCTTTCATTTTTTAACTTATTCCTTCTTTCATTTTTTAACTTATTCCTTCTTTCATTTTTTAACTTATTCTCTCTTTCATTTTTTAACTTATTCCTTCTTTCATTTTTTAACTTATTCCTTCTTTCATTTTTTAACTTATTCCTTCTTTCATTTTTTAACTTATTCTCTCTTTCATTTTTTAACTTATTCCTTCTTTCATTTTTTAACTTATTCCTTCTTTCATTTTTTAACTTATTCCTTCTTTCATTTTTTAACTTATTCCTTCTTTCATTTTTTAACTTATTCCTTCTTTCATTTTTTAACTTATTCCTTCTTTCATTTTTTAACTTATTCTCTCTTTCATTTTTTAACTTATTCCTTCTTTCATTTTTTAACTTATTCCTTCTTTCATTTTTTAACTTATTCTCTCTTTCATTTTTTAACTTATTCCTTCTTTCATTTTTTAACTTATTCCTTCTTTCATTTTTTAACTTATTCCTTCTTTCATTTTTTAACTTATTCCTTCTTTCATTTTTTAACTTATTCCTTCTTTCATTTTTTAACTTATTCCTTCTTTCATTTTTTAACTTATTCCTTCTTTCATTTTTTAACTTATTCCTTCTTTCATTTTTTAACTTATTCCTTCTTTCATTTTTTAACTTATTCTCTCTTTCATTTTTTAACTTATTCCTTCTTTCATTTTTTAACTTATTCCTTCTTTCATTTTTTAACTTATTCCTTCTTTCATTTTTTAACTTATTCCTTCTTTCATTTTTTAACTTATTCCTTCTTTCATTTTTTAACTTATTCCTTCTTTCATTTTTTAACTTATTCTCTCTTTCATTTTTTAACTTATTCCTTCTTTCATTTTTTAACTTATTCCTTCTTTCATTTTTTAACTTATTCTTTCTTTCATTTTTTAACTTATTCCTTCTTTCATTTTTTAACTTATTCCTTCTTTCATTTTTTAACTTATTCCTTCTTTCATTTTTTAACTTATTCCTTCTTTCATTTTTTAACTTATTCCTTCTTTCATTTTTTTAACTTATTCTCTCTTTCATTTTTTAACTTATTCCTTCTTTCATTTTTTTAACTTATTCTCTCTTTCATTTTTTAACTTATTCCTTCTTTCATTTTCTTAACTTATTCTTTCTTTCATTTTCTTAACTTATTCATTCTTTCATTTTTTTTAACTTATTTCTTTCATTTTTTTTAACTTACTCCTTCTTTCATTACTTTTTTAAAATTATTCCTTCCATCATTTCTATTTTTTAAACTTCTCAAGTCCAGCAGTTGTTGTCACTCTTTCCAATATTAATGGAAGTTTCCTTCCAAATTTTTCGTTTGAAGTAGTGTGGAATATCAACATCTTATTATTTTCTCTTCAACATATGCTATCCATTTTAGTTCTTGCTGCTGTTGAAAATCGTCAAGTGATGTGGTTTCCATTATTTGTTACAGTTCTTTTGTGCATCCAAGAACAGTGTGTAAACATAAAAAGATAAAATTAAGGAACTAAGCAAATGTTGTTTAATAAATTTCATTAAATAGACTCTCGTATGAATGCCATGTATGGTATTCATCAAATTTACATTTGGTTTGGTTTGTTTTACGGCATATCAACACCTCAATGGGTTATTTAATGCCAACAAAATTTTTATTGTTGGTAACACTTTTTTTCAAAAATCTATTTCTGGTAATATTTTTTTTCTTCAAAAATCTATTTCTGGTAATATTTTTTTTCTTCAAGAAATCTATTTCTGGTAATAATTTTCCTTCAAATATGTATAACAGGTAATTTTTTTTTTTCAAACAATGTATAGCTGGTAATATCTTTTCTTCAAAAGATGTATAGCTGGTAATATCTTTTTTTTCGAAAGATGTATAGCTGGTAATATTTCTTTTTCAAAAGATGTATAGCTGGTAATATATTTTCTTCAAAAGATGTATAGCTGGTAATATCTTTTTTTTCAAAAGATGTATAGCTGGTAATATTTCTTTTTCAAAAGATGTATAGCTGGTAATATATTTTCTTCAAAAGATGTATAGCTGGTAATATTTTTTTTATTTCAAAAGATGTATAGCTGGTAATATTTCTTTTACAAAAGATGTATAGCTGGTAATATCTTTTTTTTCAAAAGATGTATAGCTGGTAATATTTCTTTTTCAAAAGATGTATAGCTGGTAATATATTTTCTTCAAAAGATTTATAGCTGGTAATATTTTTTTTATTTCAAAAGATGTATAGCTGGTAATATTTTTTTTTATTTCAAAAGATGTATAGCTGGTAATATTTCTTTTACAAAAGATGTATAGCTGGTAATATATTTTTTTTCAAAAGATGTATAGCTGGTAATATTTTTTCTTCAAAAGATGTATAGCTGGTAATATTTTTTCTTCAAAAGATGTATAGCTGGTAATATTTTTTTTATTTCAAAAGATGTATGTAGTACATAATTTATATTAAAATAACTGATAGTGCGAATTCCTGATAATAACTGTGACATTACTCTAATTATTGAACAATTTAGTTCATGCCACCTTTACTACAAAAACAAAAAAAGAAAAAAAAAGCCTACTTCTACAGTACAAGAACGCACAATTTTAAAATTTAAAAAAATTCAACCTTAACGTCGTGACTGCACGCTCCAAAATTATTCTTACAGTTAACAAGATCACATTTCTAAAAACACTTCTTTCGGTTTGCACTATCTTTCAATGTCTCATTATTACCTAGATTTAAAAAAACATACATAATTTCCTACCTGATGATGGTCGTATGAAACGACTGAAAGCCGAGCTAGTAGCAAAAATAAGACCTGATAAAACCGGAATTTATAAACAAGGATCATACCATTCATTAACGGATTCGAGGTTGATTGTATTTTATTATTAAATATTGTTTGTGAGAGTGATTCTTGCCATATAATTAACTTCATTATTTGTTTTTCGTATGAATGATTTACGTTATATATATATTTTAATATGTATTTCTGATAATATTTTTTTATTATGAAAATGTATTGCTGGTATTTTTACTATAAAAATGTATTTGGGGGTTAACTATTTGTCCATACCTTGGATTCTAACAGGTGCTACCACCCCCAGAGCAGGGTGGGACTGAGAGTAACACCAATTAAAAGGTTGTTCCATGCTCCTCAAAACATCATGATCAGACGCCTTGCTGCCGGATGTTGTTTATCATCACACCTAGGATGAGTCATGAATATTAAAAAGCTTTAGAAGTATTTTGACAGAATCAGATGAATGGGTGTTGGCATTTTGGCAGGGTCTTTTGGATACCAAACTTTTAGATGTCAAGAAGAAAATGTTGATTGAATGATCCTCATTCAAAATTAGAACTTTAAAAATGTTTTAATATTGTAACTTTATTGAGAAATAAAAACAAATTAAAAAAAATCTGTTAATCACTAAAAACTAATGTAGTCTTTATTTCATTTGGTAATTATCTATCTGCGTCCCTGTTTTCAACATTTTTTTCTTCCTAGAATCCAAAAGTCTGGTGACAAATCAGCTGGTGCCCAAACAAACATGCCAAAACATACCAAATGAGTAATTTGAGAAGTATAATTTTCTGAAAAACTGTCATAATAAAAAATCTTTCATACATTTCAACACAGAATAACAGTAGATGTTCAGTCAATAATTGCCAAATGATCTCTGTATAAAAATAGTTAATATTACCATTGCCATCAAAGCATTGTAAATGATTTGTTAAGAATTAGAAAGTGCTATAACAGTTAATTGACATCAAGTGTCTAATTTGCTGAAAAACTGTTTTGAGAAAGAGCTTTCCTTCAGTTACTTTCCCCATCACCATGATATAGTTCCCTCTCTGTATTTTCTGTAAATATTTTCATTGTAATTGTTCTAATGATCTCTGCCTCAGTACCTCAATTGCAGGAATTTAAGTGTACTGCTAGATCAGCGTTTCTCAATGTGGTCCAGATGGACCACCGTTGGTCCACATAGCATTTCTAGTGGTCCACAGAGAATTCGTAGCCATAAAAAAACTGTAGCCATTTCACAAAAATGTATCTAAATTATTCATACTTTGAATAATTAAAACATATATTTTGTTTAATTACACACATCCATTATATTTGAAAATTTTGAAATTACATATTATGCAATGCTATATATATTTTTTTTATCATATATATTTATTATATATCGCTAAAAAATGTTATATATATATATATATACACTATATTGTCTAAACAGCAGAGAAACTAACAGACTAAGACTGAATATCATGAAAATTGATTTTGATACCTGTGTTTATCCTTGTTTATTGAAATAAATTTTAAATTGTAAATAGACTACTTTGTCTTTTCATTGAGTATATTTTAGTATGAAAATTGAACAGCCTAAAAGTAGAAGTGGTCCATTTGAATTTTTTGAAGAAAAAATGGTCCATGGGCTGAAAAAGGTTGAGAATCACTGTGTTAGAATTGACAACTAGGTTTCATCATTTTATTGTTGAAATAGCTAAGTGTAATTTCTATTCTAATTTTTTCTTTTCTCGCACTTCTCACCTGTGGATCTATATTCTGCTTTTTTGCTGCTTACAATCTACATTAAAATTAAATGAAGCATCAAACCCCCTCTTGTGTCTGCTTGAATCCTGTTCTTTTATTGTACTTCTTATTAATGTTTTTCTCATTTTTTTTTTTTTTGCATCTGAGTAGCATTATTGCCTTGCTTGGTTTGAAAAGTGTAAAAATGAAGGCGAGAGAAAACAGGATTACTATATGAACCAGATGTTAAATATAAGTTTCCCTTTTGTTTTCATTATCTCTAAAACTTTGTTGCTCATATTCGTATCCTCAGGATCCTTCTGTAGAACCACATTTCTGTTGCTTCAAGTCTCTTCATCTTTTAGGAAATCATCCAGCCTTTACTGCCACAGAGGACAGATAGCATGTAGGTTTTTTCAGTCTCTTAATTCTCTGCTTAGGTTTTGGAATGCATCTTTGGCTATCCCAATGTGTCTTCATTATTTCAGTTTCACACTTTCCATCCTCTGTTTGAACACTTTCCCAGAAAGGAGGACTTTGAAAAATCTGATACTCACAGGACAGATTGAAGGCAGGAGAGACAGGAGAAGGCTGTATATGACATACTTGAGGAGCTTGAGTGAGTAGATGGCGGAAGAGGGTTTGCACAAGGACAAATTTTGTTAAGAGCTACAAAGGTCACGAAATTGTGAAGAGCCATGATGGCCTACATCCTGAGCAGACACGGCACATAAAGAAGATATGAATCAGAAAGAGCTATAACAGTTAATGGTCACAATGATTATAATTTCCAGAAAATTTGTTTTAAAAGATGATTTTATAAATTTCCACTGATTAAGACAAACTGTTCAGACAATGAACATAACACATTTCCTGAATGAAAATGGCTATTTTCATCAAAGTAAGGAAAAAATATTCTTAATGCCAGTGTATCCTAAAACTGTACATAAAATCCTATACAACTAGCAGATGTTGGACAGGCAACATTGATAGATACCAAAAAGAAAGAAAAAAGAATAGACAATATAGAGAAAAGCTGCATCAAGAAGATAAACATCTAAGCTATGATTTAATCTCACAGGATATAAGATCGATCCTGTGACCTTCAGTGACCTGCCATTTGGCTGAGGTACTGATATGCCTCCTGGTAAATCCTTGAGTACCATTTTAAGCTGGCATATATATCTACCATATAAAGCATGTCAGACTACCAGGTTTGGCAGGTGAGACGGGATGAGAGTTGACAGAGAGATAATGCCAAAGATGTCAGAAACGCTCAGCTCAGCCAAACCACCATCAGAGAACTGTTCAGGCCACCTCTGCCATTGTGCATTTTTGTTATCTTCCCAGCACCTGCCCATCCTCGAAGAAAGAAGAAATTCTAACCTGGGATTTCTAATTCTCTTTGTCAACAGTTCCATGCAGATGACGGAGGTGACAGAGTGGAAATAATATTACCACAGGCTCATCTTAAACTTGTGAGATATATATATAAATATATATATATATATATATAAA